>MU226470.1:4572368-4584438 GCA_018584345.1 Thuja plicata
AGGAACAAAATCAAAGGTACATGTTTACTAAGTGAATTTGAACCTAGAACTATTAAAGATGCATTGAATGATGAAAGTTGGATAGAGGAAATGAATGAAGAAATTGAGAAGATTGAGAAGAACAAAAATTGGACTCTTGTGCCCAGGCCAAAGGAAAAGAATGTGATTTGAACCAAGTGGGTTTTTAGAAGTAAGATGAATGAAAATGGTGAAGTTTCTAGAAACAAGGCCAGACTAGTTTGTAAAGGATATGCTCAAGAAGAGGGAATTGATTATGGAGAAACTTTTTCTCCTATTGCAAGACTTGAAGGAGTCAAAACTCTTCTGGCATATGCTACAAATAAAGGATACAAAGTATATCAAATGGATGTGAAGTCTGCATTTCTGAACGGAATCATAGAAAAATAAGTATACATTGAACAACCTAAAGGATTCGTTGATCCTAGCAGAAGGAATATGGTTTGCAAGTTGCACAAAGCATTGTATGGACTGAAGCAAGTGCCCAGAGCCTGGTATGAAATACTGCATGGTTACCTAGTAAATATTGGATTTCAGAGAGCTAATGATAACAGTAGCCTATACATCAAAGAAGGACCATAGAACAAAATATTGTTAGCATAGATATTTTTTGATGACATATTATTCACTAGATATGATGAATTATGTAGAGAATTATCTGTAGCTATGAGTAAAGAATTTGAGATGTCTATGTTTGGTGAGATAAAATTCTTTGTTGGATTACAAGTTCATCAAATGAAGGATGGTATCTACATTACTCAATCAAAATATATCAAGGAGATACTCAAGAAATTTGGAATGGAAGATTCAAAACCTGTCGGAACACCCATGTGTACTAGACAAAAATTATCTAAGGATGATGATTCGAAGGAGGTAGATCAGATTAACTATAGATCCATGATTGGAAAATTGCAATATGTTGTTCACACCAGACCTGATATTGCATTAGCAGTTGGTGTTGTTGCAAGATTTTTAGCTAATCCCAGAGACAACCACCTAATGGCAATCAAAAGAATTTTAAGATATTTGAAGGGTACTGAAGACTATGGTTTATAGTATAAGAAAGGTGGGAAATTTGATTTGAAGACATTTACTGATGTTGATTGGGCTGGAAGTGTTGATGACAGGAAAAGCACCAGTGGTGGAGATTTCTTTCTTGGAAAGAGATTAGTTTCTTGGACTAGCAAGAAATATAATTGTATCTCTCAATCTACAGCAGAGGCAGAATATGTTGTTGCAATAGTGAACTGTTCAAACATCATATGGTTCAAGAAGTTGTTGTCAGGAATGAAGGAAGAAGTGAAAGAACCAATTATTATGTACTGTGATAACACCAGTGTCATTAACATTTCAAAGAATCCTATGATGCACACCAAAACCAAGCATATAGCAATAAAGTATAATTTCTTGAGGGAATTAGTACAGAATAAAGAAGTGAGGTTGGAATATGTGAGTACTAAATAAGAAGTTGCAGACATATTCACCAAACCTTTACCTAAGGATGCATTTTTTTATCTTAGAGGAAAGCTAGGGGTGCTTCCCCTAACTGAAGCTCACTAAAATACAGTTTAGAGATGCATCAACCCGAGCCACAGTGAAGATCTATCAGTTGATGTAGGTACATTAGAGCCCATTGCAGATGAATTAGTACACTCAGGTACATTACAAATTCAAAGAGAAATAGTATTTATACTTAGTATTTATGAAGATGGAGTCTTTGGCATGTGTTGTCAAAGAGGGAGATTTTTCTATAATACATAAGAATAATACAAAAGAGGGAGAGTTTTCTATAATACAGAAGAAATTACTTAAGGGAGAGTTCATAACAGGAAGAGGAAGACTTTGATGTCAGAGGGAGAAATCTTATCAAGAGACAAAGTTTGATGAAAGAGGGAGTTTTTTGGATGAGAATCAGAATGAAGCTAAAGACATTAAAGAAAGTTTTTGTTGCTCTATAATTCTTTGTATTATGACATGTTGTATTTCCATCAATGCCAAAGAGGGAGATTGTTGAAGACAATTATTCAATTTTGTATTGTCATTGATGTTACACATGTATTTACACTTATGTAGTGATGTTACACAAATTTCTACATTCAGAGCAAGCACATTTGGTAAATAGAAAGATTTTTTCAGTGTTGACCGAGTCACTCAGGCATTTCATTCATGGTCGGGCATCAAAGAAACTCAGTGTTAACCGAGTTGATTATTCAGTGTCAGCCAAATAATAGTGGTTTATATTCTATAATTAATTGGTTATATGAGGCTGAATGAATTGTGATTTATTACTTATTTAGAAGTATATTCAAGTCGACTTGACAGGGCTTATCATATATATGAAAGGTCAAGTTTGGAGATCAAGTGTTCAAAAGTGGAAGAGAAGTAGAAGTGTAGAATTCTGTGATATGAAGAGTGAAGGCAAAATCAAATGGGATTCTAATTGAGTACAGAACACTTAGAGCTGCAATAGAATATTTGATCAGCAAGGATCCAGTTATAATCAGAACAGATATCTGAATCAGCAAAGACAATTGCTTACATATATAGGTCAATTCATTGTTACTTTCTA
Source organism: Thuja plicata (assembly GCA_018584345.1). Taxonomy (NCBI): domain Eukaryota; kingdom Viridiplantae; phylum Streptophyta; class Pinopsida; order Cupressales; family Cupressaceae; genus Thuja; species Thuja plicata. Next base: position 4,574,956 of record MU226470.1, read on the forward strand.
ACAATTGTAGCAGTGATCTCAAATCTCTTAACAGAGTAGACTTAACAGTCTTTTTGTAAATCCTCTCACAAGGTAGCATTTTTATGTTGAAGTGTTGAAGACCTCTAACAAGGCCACTCCTCACAGGGTGATTTAAATCCTCTAACAGGGTCACACCTAACAATGTGTTTTGTAACCTTTAACAAGGTTGGCTCCTAACAGGGCTCACTTCAAAAGAGTGAAAAGTAATAACTAGTTACATTGGTGGTTTTTCCCATATTGGGTTTCCACGTTAAATCTTGGTGTCACATGTGTATATGTTATTTGTTTCATGCTTTATGTTTCATCACTTAATCACTAAAGTATAAATTGCATTGGATATCATAAAGATTACTTTAACACCCGAGTTACAAAAAAATATCTTAATTAACCAAGTAACAGTGTTATATTGTTTAAGACATCTAAGGGACAAGGGATTTGTTTTGGAGTAACTGATTCACCCCTCCCCTCTCAGTTACTTATCTCATTTCCAACAATATATACCAATTATTGGAAATATATGATGTGCCCAGTGACTAAGAGGGCGGGTGAATCAGGAACCAATAAAACTTAATCATTTTAATCCACATTTAGATTAACTTATTTGTTTGCATGCATAGAACTTGAAAGTAAAGATTCATACACAACACATAGCACAATATTTGGTTACCCAGAAACCTTCCAAAAGAAAGTAAAACTGGGGTGGGGATGATACCCACTAGATTTAGTACTGCGGTATAAATTTAGCCTATTAGAGCTTATAATGACCCCTTCTGATGGTCTGCCATGTTAGGGGCATAGAAAGGACTGTTTGGTCCACCTTGTTAAAGGATTTTGTACAATACAATAAGTAATGCAACTTTGTTAAGATATTTAGAGAAAGGACTATTAGGTCCACCTTGTTAAACGATTTTGTTGATCCACCTATGAGAATGAATCAGTTGATGATCTGCTATCCTTCTGAATATAACTGATCATCTGAATGTGATAGATGAGACTCTAGTGTTCTGAATACTTCTTCTCTTAATCAAATTGTCATTCAAATGTCTTTACACTTGTGCATACATTCTTACTTATTCTTTTCACATATACATGCTCACATTGGATAAAATAAACTATCTTACATATACATCTTTATCCAATAAATAACTCTGTAAGTCGACTTGTAATGAACAAAATTATATTTTAACAATAAATGCAAGGGCGGCTTCAAACTGTCACTCAGTTCCAAAGTCTACTCGGGTGATAAATTGTCACTCGGGCGATATTGTAAATCACTTGGGTCATACTGATCACTCGGGCGATGCTAATCACTCGGGAAATGCTGATCACTCAGGACTTTGCATAATGTTTGCTGGCTCAGTCGACACTAGTTGACTAAGTTTTTTGACACTAATTGACAATATGTCTTGTCATAATGTCTACAATCTCCCCCTTTGGCATTAGTGGCAAAAACACTTATATCATTGAATTTTGTGTCTGATATGTCAAAACCCCCCCTTATTGTCTACTCAGGTTTTGACACTACTTTTGCTGCTCGGGTCCAACTGACTTTGTTTTTGTGTTTTTCAAAATTATTTTTGTAAAGTGTATTTTCTACCAATACCCATTGTAAAAATTAGTATGCCAAGCTTCACTCGGGTGATGCAAGATGCTTTTGTTCAGTTTAATACCCTATGGCATTGTTTCAAGAACATCATGCATGCGATTTTCTCTAAGTTCCAAGTCAAAATGGCTTTCAACCCTTTGTTTGGTCACAATCTTAGCCACTCCCTTTGAATGATGACCTTCAACCTATCAAGAAAGCAAGTTTCCCAAGCCATCCCCCATATTTTACATCAATGTCTGCCTAGGCGTTTCAAAATGCAATGTTTGAAAAAGCTTTAATATATGTTTTCCCTATGTCAGAGCTCCCATTGTAGGTAGAGAGAGTGTTGGGAAAATTTGTAGAATTAGGCAATACACAACTCTAGCTTGGACATTTCTCATGTTGTTTCAACAAATATATTTTGTGCATTTTCAGCTTTGTTGAACCTCATTGTTGTTCTTGTTGTACAAGCATAGTCAATCTTAGGAAAGAGTTTTGGGGTTTGAAATGCTTGAAATAAAATAATGACTACACATAGTCCATAAAGGGTGCGCTAAGAAATTATAATTTGTTCAATACTTTCATTGAAAAATCAATCAAAATTTGCCGCCATGAATTCTTTTCTCCGAATAGAAAACCCTAGCATTTTATGCTCTCTACTATTTTCATAGTGATATTTTATGTGCAACCCACATTGCAACCTTCTTCATAGTCTCTCCTAACACTTCGTGATGTTGCAAGAAGGCCCCACATGGTAAGGAAAAAGTTTAAAAGATTTCAAATGTTGAAGGTTTATATCAAGCGCAATTTTGTTGCTTTGTTAGAGAGGTTTGTATACATCCTACGATGTTGAGTTTAACTTATAATGTATTTGATCAATAGTGGTAGACTCATTAGCTCAAACTCGTGGCCTTCCCACATCGCTTGTGATGGAAGATTGAAGGTTTGCGACATCAGTAATCAACTATTCAAATTCACATTTCAATAATTAAGGAGAATTGCCAACGGCAACCTTAGGCCGTCACAAGTTGGGGAAGGGGGGCATGGGGCCTATTTCCCCCCCCCCCCCCCCCCCCCCCCCCCCCCCCCCCCCAACACATTTCATTTTCATTTTTTTTTTAAATTTTAAAAATGTTTTTTAAATTTTATTATTATTAAATATTCTTTTAATAAATATTAAATTTTTTTTAATTAAGTATTAAATATTAATAATAAAGTATCATTATTAATGTTAGTATTTAATAATTAGAAGATTATTTTTAATTACTTAATTTGAGATTAATATTAGTATTAGTTTATTTTATTAATTAATGTAAATTATATTATTCATTTTGTAATCTTAAATGGATTAATTTATGTATGAGTTTTTATAAATTAATTTATAGAAGATATATTCCTGCCTTTTCTTAAATTTAATTATGTTAATATTAGTTTTGAAGTGCAATAGTAATTTCTGGTTACTCTATATTGTGGAAATTGTGCTTTCCTCTCAGTGGAATTACTTTCATTATGGTTGTATATTTGGGAAAATAGAATGACCCTAGGAAAGTTACAGAGGCTTGGGATGTGTTTTGTGTCTTTATGTCCTTGTTGTGGTTGAGGTTTGATTTCTATTACCCAACCCTAGCTTTGTAAGCTCCTGATTTTTATGAATTCTTTGAGAGTGTGTTTTTTATGTTTTGATCATTCTTATTATCTTGTAAGGAACTGGATTTGGGTTTTCATATGTATGTACCCTTTTTAGATCATTGTGTGATTTGTGAGCTTAGTGTAGGTTATCTAGTTGTATAGTAGGTGGTGGCTTGCAATAAGTATCGAGGCCCACCAGTGGTTTCCAGGATCACTTATTGCAAGTAATATTAACAAGTGATAATATGATACATTAATTAGGGTTTTAAAATTAATTAATAAGATATTGTTCCTCCCATGCTTGAGCGCTAGTATAGGCTAAGATGGTGCTTTCCTCCTTGAGAGGTGTGTCCGATATTGTTAGTGACTTCGTCTGTTTTAGAGGTCATTGATACCATATATGGTCACTTGAGTGTTGGGGTCTAGAGAGGCTACCAAGACAAAACTTAAGGGTTAGACGTATATGATGCACCTTCCTATATATGACTTAGATTTACTACATGTGTCGGTCGCCTCTGGATTAGTGAGTTTACCTTGCAGTATGTGTAGTACATCTTGAGATAGAGAGCTATCAAGATCCTCTTTCTTAGTTGTCACTTTCCTTCTTTTGTTATTATTATTCGAGTGGGGTCTGTTGTTATCTCCTCAGCACGGTGGGGTGTAATTTTATATTTCCACATGGACGGGTGGTAGTGACTCTTTGTCATTTGAGATTTGATGTCCTTGTACCAGTGTTGGATGATCCTTGTATCTGTTGTACTCATTTTATCCTTCTTTCAAGGTTTTGATCTTATCATATATGTATTGTAATCGTGTATTAGTGTATCGGATGTGATACCTATTTTGGATATTGTATCATACTTATATTAGAGTGATTACTACATATCCTGTGACATGTGCAAAGGATGTGAGTTATGATGTAAACCTTATGGTTTCAGTTGGGCTTTCGTAATTGTTTATAGATGATATATAGGTTATCCATTTATAAATGTGTAATCTTATATTTATGATTATCTAGTGTTGATTTTTGTCTTACGTAATTCTATGTTATGGAACCCTTGAGTTTTGTAATCTATGCTTGTATTCATTTATGTGAGTGTATAGTTTTGCTTCCACATTATTGTATGATCTTATTGTGTAAACTTTAAAAAAAAATGTTCTATAAACTTAGTAGCATGTTTTAGGTTAATCTCTCATGGGTTCCCTGGCGGGGCATTACACAAACATACAATATGTCAATTCTGGGATTTGACAATGATAATTCCATCCCAATTCCAGTAAACAAATGGGCCCTTGTTGTCTTGGTTTTCTCAATTCTTGGATCAGGATAGTACATAATTTTATTGTGAAGTGAGTAGTGTGTGTGTGGTTAAATATTTATTTGATTCTTGTTGCATAGCCAAGCATGTCAGGTGTCTATTTTTGTATGGATAGGAGTTTAAGGTTGAGGAAAGTTTAAGGCTCGCCTTGAGATATTTGCTCATGATTAATACATGTATATTCCTTTTAAGTGACTCGGGACTGACACCTTTTTTTGTACATGTCACACACAATTTTATTATGTATGTTACTCCTTCACAAGTAATTTGAGGATTGAAACCTAAGGTGTCACTAATGAAAACCCCAAATAATTAACACTTCGGCATGACCTAGTTGATATTGGGAATTCTCTTCCATACTGCACCCGACTAATAGTTTGAAGTACCTTAGTCCTTATGTTATCAAATGTGAATAAGTATTCATTTGCTAATTGGAAGAGCATTTTGATCCCAATTACGATGATCCTTCTTTTAACTTTGCTCCTCCTTGTTTTCTTTTAGTCCTAAGTGATGCCTTTTTGCATGAACTTTGGTTTCCCTTAATGTTATCAACCTGCTCTATTATCGGGCTTCCTATAGTTTGGTATCTATTTTCCTTTGACATCGTCATTTATTTTGAGTGAAACTAGTTTGTGATCTTGTTTTGATATATAGTTTGATCTATATGAAGATCTGCGAGTACGTGTTCATTTAGGTTTATTTTTAATCAGTTAGGTTATGTTTAAGAAAATTTAAAAAATTAACAATCATTAATCCATATCCTTTTAGTTAAAGAGTATTTATGAATCTATCTTTGGGTCCTTAGTTTTGTTAATTTAGTTGCTTATTTATGAGTTGAATTAAGTTTGTTTTTAAATCATTTTAGTTAGAAATCTAAGTTAGGATTAAACTTACAAAATATGGTTTAGAAATAATAAATGAATAAATTAATTTGTGTTAATTATATCTAGAAATAATTTAACTAGGTTCTACGGATTTAGTTAATTTGAATAGTTACTATTTTTGGTAATATTGTAACCTTTGCGTCAATGAAATATGTTATACTAGTGTTGTCTTGTTTAAAAATTAAACTATAATGGATAGGGATTGAAGTTTTTATGTCATCATAGCATTGTTATTTAGTATTGTCTAGGAATTGTAATTACATATTTAAGGTTAGTCATTATTTAGTTAAGGATCGTGTTATCATATATAGGCTTGTCTTACGAAATTTTGTATAAAATAGTATTAAGTAATTTCATTTAGAAATTTTAAAATTTTTACTTACTTAGTAATTATTCTGTGTTGTTGAAATCTTTGGCCAGGGTTGATTTCATTGATGTTAGAAATTAATAATTAAAGAGATTTCTATATGTTAACTGGACCTTTACAATTAATGTTTTTTCACCATTAGTGTTAGTTAACTTTGTAGTATCTACAATTGGATTAATAAAGATTTTATTTAGATAGAAATAATTGTATTTATTTAATTAAGATAATGAATATTTTAGTGTTCATTCTCATCACTGGGAGTTGTTTTTATCCCATTCAATTTATTTCTATACTTTAGAAATTATGTATTAAATATGGTCTAGAGACTTCAATTTAATGATTTTACTTTGTGATGCGAATATGTTATCTTCTGTAATTTAAACTATGCTACTCTGGCCTTGGGTCGTCTTTGTGATGATTTTCATGTTTTGATATTTGTAATGTTAACGTAAGGTGTGATTGTGGGGTTTTGGTGTTAGGTTGTCTATTTTTTACCAAAGGCTTGGGGGTGTCATGGTGTATTATTTTAGTCTTTATGTCTAAAAGTTATTGTTCCTTCACCTTGCATTATTATGTGGATGCATCAAATTTCATTGCATTATGTTTTTTTTGGTCTAATTATGTAATTGAGGTCACATGATGACCACATTTTTGTCTTGGATATTTTATGTTCTAATTATGTTTATGTTCATGGGTTTTTATGGTTGGATTATGTTAATGGTCATTTTGATAATGAGTGTATCCAAAAGAGGGCATATGCATGAGCTATATTGTATTTGGATTATTGTTTATGACTTGGAACCTAGAGAGATTCCTATGAGACTACCGGCTTGAGGCGTTTAAGATTTTGGTTTTGATGCCCCTTTCGTTATGATGGCATAGATGGATCCTAATAAGGATTTCGTATTTTATGCTTCAAACTATGTTTTAAAGATTTCATTGGAAACGATGTATATATGAGGATCTCTTTATGGTTATTTGATTTGTGATTTTTTTCTTTTGGGTTTTTAGTTTGGAACATAGGAGTGGTTTTCTAGGAGCATGGTTAGGGGAGTGACTCGTAATGGGGTTCAGGGCCCTAAGTGGTTTCCAGATAACCCATTGTGGGTAGATAATCTAATGATAACATAATAATTTTTTTGGGATGGATTAAAACACTAAAAAAATAATTATGTTACCTCCCCCATGGCCTTGAGTGTTCATATAGACTAAGGATGGGTTGGAGAAGGCCTAGTTGCTTGTGTGGCATAAGTCTGGCAGATCGACTCCTTGTCCTCATGAAAGGTTGTTGGTTTCACATGAGTCCTCACCTGGGGCCGGGTCTAGAGGGAGGGACTACTACGAAAACCCAAGATAGCAGGGGGATATGTGATGGCACTCTCCTATATGTATCTTAGGATTCCCTCTATTTAGCCTTGTGGTTTGCCTCTGGTGTTGCTATTATTTACCCTTATGAATTTCCTATGTTATTCCTTGGTTTTGTTGTTCCTTTCTTGATGCCTTGCTTATGTTTCTTGTTGGGTGTGAGGCCTTATGTTTATATCCTAGCTCAGAAGGAGTGGGCCTCATAGTTCCACGTGGTTGTGTGGAAAATATTTTTCCCATCAAGTTTGTTCGTGAACTTTATGGATGGTCATGCTTCTCCTCTGCAATTTCATGTTCCATGCGGCCAGTTGATTATTTATATTCACTATATCCCGATATGTATCTTCTTCTAAGGTATTGATGTAATAATAAAATCTCATTGAGGAGATGATTGTAACTTGTAAATGTAAACTTGTATCAACGATTATTTGAAATGATAGAAGTGTATAGATGATGAATTTGATTGTTATCATGTGATTATATGTTATATTTGACTGTAAGATTTAAAAGAAATAATTCATGTTGTATCTTGTTCCTTGACTCATGGTTGTTTAAATTTCTTAGTCATGTGTATTATGCATTTCTAGTAGCGACGTTGGGGAACCTAAGAGGACTTAGTTATCTGATTATGTTTATCTCTCATGTTGAAATAATCAAATGTATTTTTGGTTAAGCTAATATATTATGCAATTATAATTTCAATGTAAGTTGTATCTATGTTTTAAAAAAATGAAAAGTATTTTCTAATTTCATAGTTAGTTGAGTTGTCATCTCAGGTTGCCTAGCGGGGGCATTATATAGTTAGACTTGCATTTAAATCTTGTAGTTTATGATAAAGATAAATGAATGTGGAATTTATATTTGATTTCTATAAGCTTATGTTCTCAATGGGTTGGCTTCCAATTTAACTGTATTCATGTTCTTAAAAAAAAGAGATCCTAATATTTTTGTTTGTGCTTATTTAAAGCAAATGGTGAATTAGATGTAAAGATACAATGGTTCATTTGGTATAGATATTTACTCTTTGTGATTCCACATGGCATCATTAATGTTTCTTTATCCAAAATTGAAATGCATAAACACATTTAAGTGACATTTTAAAAAAAAAAGTTTTGAATGACAGATGTTTGTGCTATTTCATGAAACCATCCAATATCCAAAATTGAAATGCACAAAGATCTTAAAGTGACATGATTTAAGCTTGTTCAACATTTTATGTTACCCACGGCTACAATTGGCTTTTTTTTTGTGCATTTCGAATTAGGGAACTTAAAATTTGTCAAAATATTTCTATTTGATAAGGTTAAATCATGTTACTTTATGTGTTGCTACCATTCTTTAGATGAATTTTAAAAACAAAAAATTGGTGGCCATGACTTTTGAAAAAAATATGAGAAGTTGTTTTTGAGATCTATTGTTTGTAAGCTTAAATTATTGTGTTTTTAGTTGCATATGCAATTAAATTTATGTTATTGTATCGTAGGAAAATGGAAGCACTTCCATTTTGGACTAGTTTAGTCCTCTGAGTAAGTGGTTTTGGGTCATGTTAAATGCCTTGAATGGGTCTTTGACTTGGATTTGGATTTTCTCCCTGTTCTTCCCTATTCTCCACTTCTCTCCGACCTGTTTCTAGCATCCTGCTCTGCAAATTTGAGGTTCTTAACCTCAGGGTCAAGGTTGACCTCGACCATGACCTAGGTCAGGGTTGACCTCGACCATGACCTAGGTCAGGGTCAACCTCGAACCTCACCTAGGGTCCCAATTTCAAGTTTTCAGGGTTTCCGGATGTCGGGCTTCGGAAAGATTTAATTCCCGCTTCCAGGTCGGTTGTTTCAAGTTCTGAAGTAGCGAATCTTAAAATTATATTTAATATAGGTCCACTTATAGGGGTACATGTCTAATTGGAATTTAATTCTCCTATGTAGGCCTCTCTAGAAAATTTTTCCCTAGATTTGTATATAAGGAAGCTTTTCTCCTCTCATTTTTGCTAAGCAAGCTAAGACACAAGAAGCAATTTCATCCATCCAAACTCTATGCATAATATATTGAAGGAATCATCAATAATTCAAGCATTCAAGAACATTAAAGCATTCAAATAATCAAGGAGATCCATTAGTAGTCATTGAAGGATTCAAGCTCTATGGAGCCCTCTTGTTGAAGATTTCTCATCCACATCCATGCAAGCTTCTTCCTATTCCAAGATCCATTCAAGATTGGTGTTGAATATCTACAAGCAATTGATTTGAGACATCCTACATCCTACATTCTACATTCTACATTCATTTGGAGCATACATACTTGTGGATCCAAGGA
>MU226470.1:4584488-4603624 GCA_018584345.1 Thuja plicata
CCCCCCCCCACCAACAAACAAAACCATTTTTCTTGTGGGTACAAGTACAGGACAGCAAATTACAGAGAAGATTCGGACACCCTTTCCAGCCAACTTTTGCGATCCATAAACAAAATTTATGTCAGAGTAGTGCAGGTCAAGGTCAACATTTTGGGGTACAATTGTGCCCCCACATTTGGGTCAAGGTCAACCTGACTGAGAAAAGAAAAATATTTCTGGGTTTTCTCCATCTCTGTGTTTCTGTTCCAGATTCGGTTGCAGAATTTCCTGAAACCTGATACAGACATCAGAAAATAGGCTTTTCCATATCTGCTATATTTTGATGTTAGTACTTGTCTTAAATTCATTTAAATTAAGGTTTTAATCAATTCAAATCTATTACATACTCTTCATCCATAGTCCGGGAACGTAAGGCTTTCTTCTTTATTCTTATTTCCAATCAATTGATGGATTTGTGCATTAACCATTTTCTTATGGTTGATCAAAGTCGATCTTTCCTTTGTGAAATTTGGGGCTAGGAGGAGAATATTATCTTCCCCCAAAACCTTTAAATACAACACAAACACCATTTCTTCCATTACATACATTTTCATATCATCATCACATTTTCTAAATCACACATTCATTTTTATACCTTACAGTTATCAAAGAAGTAAGTGTGTGGTGTAAATGTGGTATTAACCTACAACAACCTACACTCAATAAACAATTAGCTTAGGGGTCAATAATCATCAAATTTCACTCTAACATTGTGTAAAAACCCTCAAAATTGGCTTATTGTTTCCTAGATTAAGTGAGTTTGATTCTTAATAGATGCTCATCCAGATTGGCACAAGAATCGCTCACTAGACTACTCCAAAATGGAAGATTCAAAGGTGAGCATGATGCATGAACTTGCATACTTTGCTCTTCAAGACATGGAAATGATATGCAAAATGAAACTAAGATAATGCATGAACTAGCATGAGATTAATCTAACAAGATGCAACAAATACTAAGAAATGAAAGTAATATTAAACTATCTAAGAACAAATGCAAATGCTACGCTAGAATGAAGATGCTCTTCTACAATGAGGATACCCTAGAATCAAAATGGTTGTACCTATGCAATCACATCGATTCTAGATGTTGAGGTGACATAGTCGGCCCATAAACTACCCACCACTAGTGAGCGATTGAAAAACCTTCTTTGCTATCTAATTTTTGTAATTATTAGTTGGATTTTTGCAAGTTTCGAGTCAGTTTTAGGTCATAGGTTTCATTTCATTGTATGGTCAGGTGAGAAAACTCATAAGACAAACTACCTTAAAATCATTTGTCATATAGGTCCATTAGATTTTTCATCTGGGAAGCACCCTTAACTCGTACGGGTACCTTCTTGAACACCTATAATGTTGTCTGCCCCTATGTATGTGCTCGTATCAAATTACTTCCTAGTACGACATGTAATATTTACTCATACGAGTCTTTATGTCATTTTCCCTATCTATACTTTTTCGGATGGGGAACAATGAGAATTTTCCAATGGCATAACACCAAAATTCATTTTTTCCGCTCATAGATTTGGATTCCTTAACGTATTTTTTGGCTTGTCTGACATTCATTGTACTTTTATTCAATATTTTGATTATGTAATGATGATTTCTTGTTGGTTTTGTTTTGCAGGCACGACTTCCTGACATTCAATTCCGATCGACTTATCCACCGACCATGAGACTAGTGAGACATCTATCTGATGCGCAGAGTGCTCATATCAGAGAGTGTGGGTTTAGATGGTTATTAGATATGCCTAATATCTGTGTTAATCACATGTTGCTCACAGCTCTGGTTGAGCATTTCCACAGTGAGAATAATACCTTTCACTTGCCTACTAGGGAGATGACCATCACTCACGAGGATGTCTACAGGATTCTGTGGATTCCATTCGTTGGTGAGAGAGTGGAGTATGACACAACTCCATAATAAGGTATCTAGGCTCTAATACAAGTGTTCCATGATCATACCATTTTGGATCGACCCATCACTTGAGGCAACTTATTTAGTAGATATGGGGCCCAGTTTCAACTTGCATGTGTTATGGAAGGTTTCATTGGGTGTTTCATTATGGAAGATAGGGGTCAGTAGGGGTTCCTATGTAGATGGGGCAGGGTGTTGGAGAGACTTCTCATGAGGATGGAGAAGTTAAGTTGGGGTCAGTGCCTGCTTGCACATATATACCACGAGATGCATGAGGTGGATTTATGGGTGCGACGGGGATGGCCAACGAAGTATTGGTGTTACAGGTATGGGCATGGGAACACCTTCCCATTAGAAGGCCAGTCACAGATGACTCTTGACATGATGGTTAGCCTTTTTTTTGCAGATATCTTAGTTTTATTACACAGCCCCACTTGGGGAAGACTGATTATTGGAGGTGTTAGCTTGATGATCTTATTGCAGTGACCTGGAGGCCATACATAGGTGTAGAGGCTTGGAGATATTGGAGATCTCAGACGAGGGATTTGTTTATTACCCAACCATTGATTGGGAGGACATCCTCTGTTATTGAGCACTTTGTTGTTTCCCGGGTTTTGAGGCAATATGGACGTCCTCAGAGTATATCACAAGAGTTTACTGCTTATGCTCATTATGTAGATGATGAGCGACATGGTTGGGCTCCCAGATAATCTTACACCCTTGCAGTGCAGGAGATTTCCTAGATGTGGAGGCCAACCTAGGATTACTTGGATGATATCATGGATGCAGGTGTTACTATAAAGTATAGAGATTATTTAGCGTAGCATCCTTTCCTGAGGTTCACAGATCCAATAGAGACCGCGCCATGAATTAATGAGGATGATACCTCACCACAGGATCAAAGAGCCTCAGGCACAGGAAAAGGGGACACAACACCTAGGAGAGCAGGAGGATATCCTAGTGCTATCTCTAGAAGGGCACCAATAGTAGGACAACAACGCCAACATGGAGAGGGCAAGAAATTAGGATCGATTAGAGTTGACGTTCCTCCTGTGGGTTTAGTAGATGTAGAGGTGGGGGAGGTACCACAGGGTCATAAGGATGATGAATCCCAATAGGTTCACCAAAGGAGGGATGCACAGGTGGGTGAGGGTGAGGAGGAGGCACTGAGAGAGAAGACCCCAATAGATGTGATCCACGCTCTGAGAGGGTGGGTTAGAGGTTTGCAGCTATAGCTGGCAGTCGTGCAGTCTCAGATTATAGAGTGAGATTGCAGGATCACAGAGCGGGATCAAAGGATCTAGGGATTCATAGTTGAGCATGATGTCCTTTGGTGCGAAGTTACCCACCAAACATGTAGGGAAGCCTACTACATGGCACCATATAGCATAGTAGTACCATTGGCAGAGCAGGTGCCTCCATATTCATAGTACTTGGAGAGATTTGAGGGAGCAGGCCCATTAGCGAGAGAAAATGCACCTCCCCCTCTCGCACCTTGAGATTGTTAAAGTAAAAAGGTATTTTCACTTGTTAATTAAATCATTATTTATTTAATTATTAAGTCACATTTTCACTTATTAATTAAATCATTATTGATTTAATTATTAAGTCACATTTTTATCTCTAGTTCACTTAAGCTAAACTTTAGGCATGCAATATTTAATTCTTTATTAATTATTCATGCAACCTAGGTTTCTCCACCCTTCTTAGGGTTTTGATATCTTTTATTAGGATTGATCACTTTGTAATTACCTATTTTTTGGTAATTCCCGTTCCATTATTATTGAATCAATTGAGGATGTTTCCTCTTCCACAGATCTGTTATTTTTGGCCTCCATAGCTTTTGCTTGTTTCTATCTGTGACAGGTGTTTGCATGCAGGTGATTCTTGGGAGATGTCGGGTTGATAGTTTTTCATCAACTCTAATATGGTATCAGAGCTCCGCCCTTTCATGCCCTTGTTCTCTTCATGAGATTTTTTTTGGTCTTGCCCTTTAGATCTTGTTTTTCTGAGAGATTTTCTATGAAAAATTGTGTGTATCTGGGGTGGAGATATTTTTCAGAGCACTGTGCACACAAAACAACCTCACGATCACGTCTGAAATGCCCCAAAACCCCTATTTTCATATAAGGCACATCCAATTTGGACACAAGTGAAATTTGGGCCCTATTTTTGCACGCATGACCCTTGGCACACTTTTTGAGGCAAAAATCTACCTCATTTTTTACGCTGCTGAAGTCAGCAGTTGCAGGTCTGAGATCAAGGTTAAATTTGACAGCCACCAACCCTTCATATAGCTTGCCCTTTTTTTCATAATGAGCACCTTGTGGTTTTTTTCTCATATCTTGAGCATACGGTATCGTTTCTCGGCAAACTAGATATCGTCAGAAAGTTGGTTCCGAGCCCAACCTGATTTTTCAAGTTTGGATTTCTAATTTTTTTTGCCTTGGAGATTTTTTTCTAGTGAAAGTCAAGGTTCCTTTTTGCACTCCGAGAGCCATATCTTTCTCATCTGGACTCCATTTTTCAACTTTCGCATGACATTAGAAAGATGGTTCAGTGCTCTATCTTATTTCATGGGTCTCACACCCAGATTCTGCTCCAAGGTATTTTTTATTTTTATTTTTTTGCATTTTTACAGTCTGGTGGATATCTTAGATGTTTCAGGTCCTGGGATCATTTTTGTGCATGGGATGACTTCTTTTTAGCTTTTCTTCATGTTTCTATAGTGTTTTTTCATTCTTGGATATTGTAGACATCTATTTCTGTTGTTTTTCTTTTTTTGCAAACGTACTAAAATAAAGTGTCATCTGATGCATACTTGAGATCCTACACATTTTGTGCTTGATTGTACTCGCACTATATTATAAAGTGCCATGGGGAGTTTGATGTTTGCTTTGTTTTCCATCTACCTTTGTCAAGTGAGTGTTCCTTCCATGACATTAGCCTCGTGATGTGTGTCAAGAGAGGGATCCTTTCACGACACCATCCTTTATATTTGTTTATACGTTCTTCATCATGTAGTTATTCATGGCAGTTTGATTCAATGTACCTGTCATGCCTCTCCCTGCTTAGCATTATTGGGGTATATCCTATTGGTTCTAATGCTTCCATGGTTTGATGGAGTGATCTATGTATTTAGTATTTGTTCCTATGTACTAGGTAGATGCAGTGGTTGGGTACCTATACATTTCGGTGAGATTGATCATTTACCATATGGACACTCTTTCATTCATATTTTGGAGACATCCTTCTATTTTTTATTGATACGCTCTTCAGGCTTTATTTACATTCATATCTACCTGATCATGTTCTATTATAGTGGAGGTTTTAGCAGTTATTCTTCGACAGTGTTTTCAACTTCATGCTTCATAGGTGTTTTACATGTTCTTCCTTTGTTCCTATTCTTCTGGGACATTCTCTAGTTGGAAGCTTCTTCATTCCTTCACTAGTCTTCATCTCTTTTTAGAGGGGTTTTTCCCACTGGGTTTTCTCTTTTTCTCCTCTTTACAAAGTTTTTTGTACTTGGGTACCTAATCAGGCCTTGTTGTCGGGACACATTTCCTTCTTTTAGTAGTTGTTTCTAGGTTTTTAGCTTCTCCATAAGTTTATCTTAAGGGGGGTGTTTGAGTAAAAAGGTATTTTTACTTATTAATTAAATCATTATTGATTTAATTATTAAGTCACATTTTCACTTATTAATTAAATCAATATTGATTTAATTATTAAGTCACCTTTTTATCTCTATTTCACTTAAGCTAAACTTTAGGCATGCAATAATTAATTATTCATTCAACTTGGGTTCCTCCAGCCTTCTTAGGGTTTTGATCTCCTTTATTAAGATTGATCACTTTGTAATTGCTCATTCTTTGGTAATTATCATTCCATTATTATTGAATCAATTGAGGATGTTTCCTCTTTCACAGATATGTTGTTTTTGGCATCTATAGCTTTTGCTTCTCTCTTTCTGTGACAAGTGTTTACATGTAGGTGATTCTTGGGAGTTGTCGGGTTGATAGTTTTTTATCAACTCCAATAGAGATGTCAAGGGAGGGAGATAGTCTTGATATCCCCTCCTTTGTCTTATCTCATTCTGCTTTTTTTGAGATACACAGATGTATACATGATTCATTTGCATTGAGGATGTACATTTTTCTCGGGATCACATGATCACATTTTTGTAGACATTGGATGATATATATATATATATATATATATATATATATATAATCAATTTCTCTCATTAGATGTTTTGTAATACATTTAGTACACACTTTCTTATCTTCTTTCTCATGTAATTATCATCTTGTATCATAACGCTTTCATATGTTGGTTAGTGCATTCATGTACCTTAAATAGAATCTCTTTGTGAGATGTATTTTGTTTGATTATGTTTGTCACGTATCTTATCATTGTATATCTATCATGATATTTATATGCTGATGTAAGTTGTAGTACCATCTGAAAATGCCCCTTGTATGACTGATTCTAACCCTTTCATGCAGGTATATATCCTTGAGATGTTTGAGATCGCAAGTTAGTAAATGTAGTTGATTGCTTTGACGAAGGATTTAAGGGATAGATCTTCAATATTATAATGCCAACATGAAATGAAAGCCTAAGATAATTTGAAACCTACAACGTGATTCTAGTCACTGATTCCTTTAGCCAGTTTTTCATCATCAAGCATTTGGGACATCGGAGTCAATACAACTCTTGCTGGTGCCACTACGACCATAAGGATATGAGTATGAATTTCATAAGATAAAATGTGGAAAACCAATGTAAGCATTGAGGTATTAGAGCCAAGATGACCTAAACATTGTTTCCAGTTGATATTGCAAGGGTACACTAGTATCAAGGGATACAAAACTGACATAACCATGAGTGCGATCTTGCATCAACAGATAGATTAATAACAGTCAAGGATGTAGTTCTGACCTCACCTTGGCATGCAATTAAATGGAGTTGAGGTATGTGAGGATTTTCCACCTTAATGCAGAATCTCTTATCACAAACACCCAATTTATTTGACGTTGTGAGATCATCGGGACCACACTAACAAGCATCAATCAAAGAAAAAATAAGTGAAAATCATTTATAATAGACAACATTCAAGAAAATGTTCAACATACCTTCAATAAGTGTTGAGAATTATATGTTTGTCTCTGTAGGGTGTTGAGAAACACCATCATGCTTGTGAGTGCATAGTGTTGAGAAACATAGTTGTGTGCTTGAGTGTTATTAAGGCATTATCAGGGTTCATGATGTGTTATCCAATGTGTGTTGAGAAACACATATGTATCCAAATAGGTTGTGTTAAGAAACGTTGTTGATTAGGTTGTTAAGAAACACCATTGTGTCAGTGGAAAACTGTCCAGTGGTTGAGAGACCAGGATAACTGACTTTGATTAGTGAGACAACTGACAAGATGCTGACTTGGTTGCCAAAATTGCTAGGAGATTACCCTTGGCAGGGAATGAGTTCCTAGGACTAAGACATTGATTGATATCAAGCTATGGCGGCAAGACGCCAATTGAGATGAGCTACACAAGGTCACGAAAGCAACTAAAAGTATATACATGCAAGAAAGAAAGCTCAAGCTTCTGCATGCAGGATAGCTAAGCTACGCATTGATAGATGGAGCATTAGTTACAAGTGACACCTATTTTTCATATTTTCACCACTTGGCAGAATTGCTATTTTTCTACCGAGGTGTCTATTTACCGAGTTTTCACCAAGGCACTTTTTAATTTTTTCACTTTTTCCTCTTTTTTTATTTTTTTATTTTTTGGTGACTTATTGAGGCACTTGTTGCCATTTTTTTGACATGATGATCATTTTTTAAGACTTTTTATTCTTTTTATGATTTTTTTGCTTTTCGGTTGTTTTTGGAATTTTTTAGGATTGTTTTCTCTGTACATCAACAACTTTTTCTAAGGATGTCTAGTTGTAGAACTTTTTCAGGTGGATTGTATTGATATGATCAAGAAGAAGATCCCCTTTTGGAGTAGATAGTTAATAAGCTCCAAAACCAAATGTTGTAGTAATTATGAAGAGACCCAACTAGTTGGGTTCAAACTTTCCCTTATGTTCTCAATTTTGTTAATTCTTAGGACTCTCTCTGAGTACAAGATCACCAACCTGAAATTCTTAGTATCTGACTTTCTTGTCATCTAGAAATTATTTTCTGGTAGAAACTTAGATGGTCAAATGCTTCTTGTCTTCTTTCATCAAGCAGTTCTAATTCTTGGATTCTAGAAATTCAATAATATTTATCAGTTGTGAGTCTTTATAAAGAGATTCTGAGTGACGGTATTTCTACCTCAATGGGTAGTACTTCTTTTGTGCCATATACCAGTGTAAATGGTGTTGCCCCTTTAGGCATTCTGATACTATTTTGATAGGCCCATAAACCTAGATTCAACTCGAGATGTTAGTCCTTTCCTGATTTTCTCATTGTTCTATGTAAGATTTTTAGTATGTTTTGTTTGATTCTTCAACCTATCCATTCCCTTGTGAGTAGTAGATAGAGTAATAGTGTTGGGTAATATGGAATTTATCACATAGTTCATTAACGTATTTTTTCTTGAATTGTCCCCCATTGTATGTTAAAAAAGAGGAAGGTATCCCATACTTGCAGATAATATTGTTTAGAATAAATATTGACCCTTGTTTACTGGTCGCCATGATTAAAGGGACAACTTCCACCCACTTTGTGAATTACTCTATGGAAACGATGATAAGCTTGTGTTTGTTGCATGATGAAGGATATATTTGACCCACCAGGTCAAAGGCCCATTGTTGAAATGGCCAATGCATGATGAATGGAAGTAGTTCTCTTGCAGGAGCATGAATCAAGTTACTATGTAGTTGGCATTTCTTGCAGGATTTGGCGAATTGAACAATATCCTTCTCCATTGAAGGCTAGTAGTATTTGACCCTTAGGATTTTCTTGGCTAACAAGAGACCATTTGAATTAGACCCACAAATACCTTTCTGGACTTCTTTTAGTGCACATTCAGGCTCTTCGCGTTCTAGATACCTAAGAAGAGTACCGTCTAGACCTCATCTATACAAATCATTAGCTATGATCAAGTAATGCGATGCATTCCTTATAAGGTTTCTTTTTTCATTTCTAGATAGGTCATTTGGGATTATCTTGTCTCACAGGTATGTGTATAGTTGGTTGTATCTAGAGGACTTGGTGCCCATAATTGAACACACTATTTGGGATTCTAGGGAATCATATGTTTGGAATGGGAGTTCTTCCACTAGGAATTCATACCGGAATTGATGTTCTTCTAGTTGTAACATCAAGGATGAAGTAGCCATGGCATAAGCTTCTTTGTTCTCTGCTCTTGGGACTTGTTGGAATGTGATAAAAACAAAATATTTCTTCAAGTCATCAACCATTCTCTTGTATGGTGTAAGATTTTCATCTTTAGTCTAGTATTGATCATTAACTTGGTTGATTACTAACTGGGAGTCTCCATAAATGTGTAATTCTATTTTCACTAGATGGCTAACTTTAACCCATTCACTAAGGCTTCATACTCAGAAATATTGTTTGTGCAAGGTAAAATCATCTTGTAAGCTTTATCAATCTTATATCCTTGTGGATTTATGAAAATTACACCATCTCTAGACCCTTTTTGTGTGAACGATCCATCAAAGAACATCTTCTATGAGTGTTTTGTCAAATGTAGGATAGCTTCATCAGGGAATTTGATGGTTAGCGGTTTACTATCTTGAAGAGGAGCATCTGTAGGTGGTCAGTAATGACTTGTCCATTGATAGCTTCATTTCCACGTATTCAATGTCAAACTCATTGAGTATCATCACCCATTTTGCTAGTCTTCCAGTCAAGGTTTCCTTATTTAATACATACTTCAAAGGATCAATTTTTGCAATTAACTTGAATGAATGTCCCAACATGTAATATCTTAGCTTTTGTGAAGTGAATACAACTGTTAGGAAATCCTTCTCGATGATTGTGTAATTATGTTCATAGAAAACCATTGTTTTTTTTATGTAGTAGATGACTCTTTATTTTCCTATTTCATCATGTTGTGTCGATAGAGCTCCAAGCGATGTTTTTGTAGCGAATATGTATAGTAGGAGCAAATTTCCTCCTATGGGTGCCATTAGAATAGGTGGATTCTCTAAGTATTCCTTGATCTATTAGAATTTCTTCTCACACCCTTTGTCCCACTTGAATGATATACCTTTATGCAACATTTTTGTAAAGGGTTGAGCTTTTTCTGCTAACTGTGAGATGAACCTTCTGATTGATTGTAGCTTCCCTTTCAACGTTCTGATTTGACTGATATTCCTTGGTGGTTGCATTTCCATTATGGATTTCACATTTTTTTTATCAACTTTAATGCCTTTTGTCGATATAATGTATCTGAGGAGATTTCCATATATTACACCAAAGGCACACTTCTTTGGGTTCACCCTCAACTTGAAATGTTCCATCCTATCAAGGATTTTCTCCAAGTCAGCTAGGTGTGTAGTTATTTTTGCTAATTTAGCCAAAGTGTCGTCAACATAATCTTCAATGTTATTGTGCATCATGTCATGGAATATAGTTGTCATAGATCTCGGATATGTTTCTCATGCATTATTAAGATCAAAAGGCATGAGATTCCAGCAGAATGTGCCCCAAGAACAAGTAAAAGTTGTCTTCTCATGATCCTTAGGTGTTATCCTTATCGGGTTATACCCTGAGAAATCATCCATTAGGGAATACATTTCATATCCTATTGTGAGATCTACAAACATGTCAATATTGGGAAGTGAAAAATCATCTTCTAGACAAGATTTTTTTAGATATCAGAAATCCATGATACTCTTATTGATTTTTTGGTCTTAGAAATAGGTAAATATTTGAGATCCAGTTGACATAAGCGATAGCTCTTATGAATTCCGCTTTAAGCAACTTCTCTAGTTCAGCTTTAACCAATAATGCTACATGAGGATGCATTTTCTTGAGCTTTTGTTTGACTATTTTTACTCCAAGAGCAATGGATAGGTGATGCATAATTAAGTTGGTGTCAAGTCTTGGCATATCTGAGTAGGACCAAGCAAAGTTGATATTTTTGTTCAAGAAAAACTGAGTGAATTGTTGCTTCTCTTCTTCTGAACAAGGATTGTGCTAGGTATATTAGCTGAGGTGATTTTGTTGTTTCCAAGTTGACTGATTGGTTAGTCTCCATGAGTACTAAAGACCTATCCTAAAATTGATCAGATATGATATCAAGCTTCCCATCCTCTGGTGCCTCTAGCAGGTTTTCACCATTGGATAAGGCATTTTTTTTTTCTGTTTTAGGTTCTGACACTACCACAATGTGATTTTCACCACCAGACCCTTTTTATTTTTATTTTTCTTTTTAGGACTGAGAAACTTAAATCCCCCTCCGTCATGTTTATGCTCATTAAAATGGTGAAAGAGATAAGGGGTTCAATATCATTTAGGTAGCATGCCAAGGTATAGTCATTTGAGTAGGAAATTAGGTTCACAAGTTCGTTTGGATTCCACTTAATAATTTCAAGGTAGATTAGGGACAAAGATCTAGTTGGCTCTAGGAATAGTACCACATTTTCATGATCATAACTTTTGATTGGTAAGAGAATATATATTAAGCTACTTTCTGAAGGATTTCCTAGACCGCAAAACATCCTAACATCACTATTAGAGTCATTGTTAGTATTATGTAGATCTAACCCATTTGATCTAGCGCTAGGGATTTGAATCTCCTCTCGCATTATTCCTTGGTCAAGTAAAACTCTTAGAGGAAAAATTTCAATCCTTGTTATGGGTCTGATTCTGGTGTCACTTCTAGAGTTCCAACTTTTGTTTAAGGTAGCACTTGAACTCGCACCTTGTTCAAACCGAGGCGCATACTTATGAATGACATCAACCTCAATATCCACTATAACATCTGAGAGGGAATCTCATTCATACTCATTAGAAATTTTTCCTACAGAATGAGGTATATCTAGTATATGAGTAAGGGTGACTGACTACCCCAAGTTAGGATATCTTCATTCTAGGTCACTCTCCATACCTTGACCAAACTCATACTCGTGAGAATAATTTTGGTTGTCATCAGATCTATCCAAGTATTGTGCTATGGTTAAAGGAATTCCTTCATATTCACTTGAGATACCCTCCTATTCTTATTGATCTTCACCTTCTTTTATTTTTGTTTGTATTTCAGCTCCTTGCATGAATGTTAATTGTGGTGAAGATATCTTTGTTACTTGTGCTCTCATATCTATGAAGTAAATTAGATCTAATATGTGAGTGAGAATAACCATTTTTCCACAATTAAGGTATCTTTCCTCTTGTCCATCTTCTTGTACTAGGCCTAGCTCATCTTCATGTGAATCACCATGTTGTTGTTGGCTCATCAATTCTTCTTCATCTAGTCGATTTCTTCTTGTGATTGTTGTAATTTACTAGTTCATTTGGTTCGAAAGGACCTCTAAACTAATTTGGAATTTAGGGTTCCCCTTGGTATTTAGGATTCTCTTTTTGTATATGTAACAACCTCTCAAAAGATAACTGTGCAATTTATGCCTCTTCTCCAAATTCCTCATCGGAGTCCTCTGCTTGATCAAATACGAGACCATCTCTGGAGGAAGGATTGGATTTTTTCTCACGGTATCCTAGCCCTATTTTTTCTTTGGGCTTTGGAACTCCATGTGTATAGGCTCTATCAATATTTTATTCTTTCCTAGGCGTGCTTTTTCCTTTATACCCCATTTGTTGCATGAGTTGGTACCCTTTTCCGTACTTCTACGGGGAGATCTCAACATGTTTAACCTCTTGGTCATTCTCTTCTTCTTTGTAAAGCCAAGGAAGAACAAATTTTTCCTTATTTTCCTCCATAAGAGAAACACTAGCTTTTACCATACCTTTTCCTTCACGTATTGTCAGTGTCTGGGTACTAGAAGGCTTGAATTATGATGAGGGCTTTCCATAATGTGTGGGAGACGTAGTAATATTATGCATAGATAGAAAGGGATGTAGTTGATATTCTCCCATTCCTGTGTCTTTGATATTTAATTTCTCCTCAAAATTTATCATGATACCTTCTCTTGAACTCTCAGCTTCTTGACCATTGAACTCTTCTTTGTTGTGTGGGACCATGTTGTCATCTTGTTTCAAATTTTTGCAATAGTAGCTACTATCGGCTGGGATTGAGACTTACACTCCATTATGTGGGAACATCTCACACTAATGGTATGTTGATGGTACATCCTTCATATCATGAATCCAAGGCATTCCTAACAAGATCTTGTAGGCCAAAGGCAAATATAACACTTGGAAGTTTACGTCTCTCTCAATCGGTCCTACACTAATGGGTAACACAACTAATCCTTTGGATGACCTTTCTTCTTCATCATATGCCTTCATGGTTATTTTTCTCCTGGGATCTATAGCATGCTCTGAGAATCCTAATGATGTTACTAGTTTGAGAGTACAAATATTCAAACCAACGCCTCCATCTATCAAGACATGTTTGACTCTTTGCTTATGGAACAGGACCTTTATGTACAAAGGTTGATTATGCAGGTGATTTAGTGACTTATCATCTTATTATAAGAAGGAAAGGTAGTGAGGATAGGTCAAGTGACCCACCATTATTTGGAATCGATCAACATCAAGGTCTTTTGGTACATTTATTTCTAGGAGGACAGTTTCAAGAATCATCTTGTGTGATGGCAAGATCTTAAGCAATTCCAAAATAGAAATTTAAGTAGGGGTTTGTTGTTATTGATCTACCAAGTTTTAATTTTCCACTGGGATTGATGAGACCAATTGTTTTGATGTCTAGATTTTTGTTGTTGATGTGACAGGTTGTTTGGATGAGGAGGCTAACCCCTTAAGAATAACCTTGGACTTATTCCTCATCAGAGTGTTGGCAGATTCAGACTCTTTCTTATCTTTGATGATGATCACATTGACTGATTGATTGCATGTTTCAAGCATGTGGATCACATTTTCATTATTAACATAGGTGTAATTCACTTTGTCTCCTTGATTATTTGACGATTCTCCCTTTTTGTAAGAGGGAAGAGGTTGTTTAAAAGACTTGTGATTATTGTTTGAATGGTTTCCATCGATGGTGATAGTCTTGTTATCAGTCAAGTCTTGTATGACATGCTTTAATTTCATTCATTTATTGGTCAAATGTCTCTTGTTCTTGTGATATTTTCAAAATTGGTTATCATTCCACAACTTTGGCTTGACTGTTAGTTCCCAAGGCTTTGAATCTGGTAATGTAATTATCTTATTAGTAAAGTCTCTAATATTGTTTCAAGTGGTTCTCCCAGAGGAGAAAATTCACGCTTGGGTTTAGCTACCCATGGTGCTTTGTCTTTGTGTGTGTCTTGGTTATGCTTTGGAGTTGATGAACATTTAAGTTATTCTTAGTAGCCTGAATGCTACTAGAGAGATTGACTACTGGCTCTTTGGGTTTGAAATCAAATGAATCAAGCACTCCATCATTGACCACATTTTTATTCTTGTTACAATGTTTTTTATTGTCTTTTCTATTTTTTTTATTGGGAATGCTTGATGATTTAGTGTTTATGTACAAGTTAAGATCACCCTTCATCACAAGAAATTCCTCAATTCAGATAGCGCTTTCCACCAATTTATGAAAAGAAGCATAAGTTTGCATTTGGAGTGTGTTGTTCATCTTAGGTACCAACTTTTGATGAAGATATATATCTTCTCCATTTCTGAGATTTTTCTAGGATATATTGTGAATATCTTTCTCTATCTTTGGAGGAATTTGACAAAAGGTTCACCATTGTGATGCTTGGTATTACATAGGTTCAACATGGTGACCGTGTGCAAGATGTTATAGGAATATTGTTGAATGAATTTTTGCATGAGTTTGTCAAATGTCTAAATTCCTAGTGAGAGTTTAGTGATCCATTCCAAAGCTTGACCTTCGACGCTCTAAGATAAGAGTCTTATTAGGTACATCTTTTCATGCATAAATTCCATGCTAAGAGCACAAAATTATCTCACGTGGTATTGAGGATCACCATCTCTATTATACTTTTCATACTTTGGGAGGAAATGGTGACATGTATAGATTTTTGTCAAATGGAAAGGGACATATAGATTCTATTGAATGCTTGTTAGAATATTATTCCTTTGTCTTCTTCATCTCCCTAATTTCCAATCTTATGTCTTGCAGTTGTTAATGAAAGGATAGTGACTAGAGACTCTTCCTCATGTTGTATTAGTCTTTCAACATTGACATCCAGAGGAATTTTGAACCTTATGGAAGCTAGATGCGTGAAGTACTTATCTTTTTCTAGTTGCATGAGTGTTTTCATCATCTTTTGGAAATGTGTGTCTTGTTGACATCTTATGATTTCTTCTTCAGTAGGTTCCTCAATCAAGGACAAAACACTACTGTGGTGACTTTGTTGGCCCTAGCTAGATCCCCAATCAAACCCTGACATGTTTGGTTTGTTTTGATGATTAGTATGAAATGATTGGTATTGAGTACTTGAAGTTTGGAACATGGGTATTTGTTAATGTATGGATGATGTACTTTGATTTGGAGTCCTTTGGGTAGATTTTGGTTTTTGACAGGACAAGGATCCAGGGGTAGGATCGTTGATAGGCTTATGTTTTGAATCAAGATCAGTCTTTTATTGATGGCATCTAGTTCGTATTGGCATGAAAGACAAAAACAATCAAGAATTTTAAATGACTAGATTGGTGGGTCGATGTTAAAGATCACCAAATGATCACTTGTCTGAGAGGTTGATGAGAGATATTTTGATGAAAGATAGTTGAGCTAGGTACAAGATATCAAGATTGAGACTTGAATGTCTACTGGGTGACACTTGTGACCGAGCTAATTAAGATTGATTATGGATGAGATAGATCATGACAATTATTATCATTCAATAATCTAGGATGAGAGACAAAGATGGGTCCAGTCACAATGTCAAGGACACATGATTGCTTTGATAAGGTATGATAATTGACTTGAGCTACACATATGAAATTCCATATGACTGTAAGGATATCAAAGATCAAAGGCAAATGCAAACTCGTACGAAATTTTCCACTATGTCAGATGAAAATTCCCGCAGGACCATACGAATTGCTTCTTTTAGGGTGTTTATTCGTACAATAATTATCACTGGACAGAATGACAAGACATGTTAGGGATGGTTTTCCACTTGATTTGTGTGAAAAATTTGGACAATTTGTGCAATTCTTATGTGATAGTGTCTTATGTTGTTTTGGTGTCCATTCAAGGTGATTCTAGTACATCAAACATGAAGGAATGAAAATCAAACATGCTTTCTATCCCTATAGTCAATTATCTTAATGAGAAAACTGTCGCTCGCTGACTTAGGTACACACTGAATAGTTAATCAAAATATAACCACCACCATCCATACAATGGGTCTAGTAATTTCGTAATAGCCTACTCCAAATACTAATGGGGGCATGATATGTCGAGTGTCTTGAGGGAGTTACTATCTCCCTTGCACTTGGATTATCCCACTTTCAGAGGTGAACCAGGTGGACTCTAACATAAAGGTTATAATAAGGGCATCCATTCATAACCATCTCCCATAGTATTGCAAAGCAATATTGAGGTCTATAGCCCTATGATTACCCAGAATGAGTGTAGTCTCGCAATCAAGATTGAAGCCTCTCATCTCTACAAACATCCAATAATGTCTAAGTATAAAAGAGGTGATCAAAGACAAGAATGATTAAGTCTTTTGAGACTTTTATCTCAAGGAATTTTCTTTAATATAGTGAGGTGGAAGGGTTGGCTTCTACCCTGTCCTCACTTGGGTCATTCCTAGGATATTTTTACCTCAATCGATAGGCCCTCTAAAGATAATGCATGAAATAAAATGGATAGAAAAGAGAAGGTCTGATTTTTTATTCTCCCTCAAAGAGGAGAAGAGAATAATTTTTTATTCTCCTTTGTTTTTCCCAAACACACCAAACACTCCAAAATTATCCCAAAAGATTGCTTTCCTAAGAAAATTCAAACACATCTAGGTTTCTGATCTTTCCCAAAAGGAAAGTGAGCATAATCCCCTAATGCTTAACTTGACCCACACAAGAACCCACCTAATTAGACTATGTGCCTAAATAAAATTAAGAAGCATGATCATTTGGTTGATGTGAACTTAGATGACCTACAAACATCACAAGCTTAGTAGTCTTAGTCAAATTTCTTCTTCAAAACATCCTACAAGCACAAATAAATTAGTAGTTTGCAAGAAAGAGTATTTTCAAGTGGTGTCTCCTCGGCAAGTGAATTTTCTACCAAAATTCCTACAAAGATGTGTTAGGATGAAAAAACAGGGAACCAAAAGACCAACAATATCGAATTAGGGGTTAGAAACCAAAAATTAATTCAAATTGACCCCTAAAAATTCTCTATGTTTTTTAAATGAAAAAGTACTTTGAATGATCTGACATCAATACTTGTACGATGATATAACAGAAACAATATGACAATTTAAGGAAAGATAGTGCCTCGTATGACTATTCCTATAGAACTGAATGAAAAAAGAACTATATTGTAGAGTCGTACGACAATTTAAATAACATGAAATGAAAACTCTTGTTGGAAATAATGGGAAGTGTGTACTGAGAGGGCAGGGGTGAATCAGTACCTCTAAAACTTTTATCTCTTTTATCTTTTAACCTTTATGTAATCAATTGTTTATCCAACCATCTGTTCTATACTATCTTTGTGTTAGACATATCAATTCTTTAACTTAATCAAACATGTAAACATTCATAGAAAATTTCATGAAAGTAATTGACTCATAACACATGATATGATATCGCATAAAACCTTTGTAAGAAGGTAAAAACTACGATGGGGATGGCACCCAAAAAATCTTCACTATCTGCAGATTGGAAGGGGCCAGTTAAGGCTTACAATTTGATCACTTTTGATGATCTACCCTATTAGGAGTATCATGTGGAGACGTGTTAAACTCTACTATGTTAAGAGCTTTAGCAATACTGTTTAGTGTGCACTCGGTTAAGAGATTTACAAATGATTGTTAAATCCACCTTCCTTGAAAGGATTTTACTTTTGCTTCACTTGTTAGAATGTAATCAAATTACTCATTGACCTGATTGTATGCAATATATTATTGTTGATTACATATCCATTCAAGATTACATGTATATATGTATCACCTATTGTGATTAAATAATACCTATGTTGCTCAGTAGCCTCTGTTCTTGGTTCTTGATAACCAATTTCATCTTTTGTTGTTCTAGTTCTTGAAACTCTCAGTTTAATCCATAGATGTGCTCGTTGGCTACATTCATCCTCTCCTCATTACATTTAAAATGATTACAACATCTATTTATAAGATAGATTGACCTAATTAAGTTTCACGTAAAACAACTTTAACTCTATGATCACAGGTTTACAACTTTACCTTGATCTCCTAGTCTGCATGTTTTCAATCAGTTAGACTAAAACAATAATTACAATAATGTTTCTTGTCCCTTAAGTAATGGTTTTAAAACAAAATAAAACTCTAAATAGAATATTATTGTTTTATCTAACATGGAAGTCAGATCCACTTTTGCGAGATGTAACTGACTTTCAATGTCTGATGCTCGGTTTTCTCTGAAATCAGTTTCCCTGTCTTTCGGTGTTCCTTTGATTGAACTGTCTGTCAGGTTCCCCTATTTCTCTTTCAATTTTTCTTGAGATTTGTCTCGTTGGGTGTCTCTTGAACTTAATACATTCGATGATCTCTGATATATGTACTTTCGGTGATCTCTGGAATTCTATCTTTCAATGTAGGTTTACCGAAGGTTCAGAAACTATTTCCTTTTTGTATACTAATGGAAAAATAATGTCTTCAATCTCCCCCTTTGACATTAGTATCAAAAATTGATATGTGCATGAATACTAACATGTTTAGTATGTACACCATATATATATATATATCTTGTCTTTATACACTAGTAAATTTGACTTCAAATTTTGACGAAAATTGGTCGAAATTTTGACAGTAATTGGTCGAATTCATGACCAAACCTTTCGTCATTTTTTTTTTGCCGAATTTTTGACTTTTTTACTATTGGTCACAATTGCGACCAACATTGAGGTCAAAATTTTGACTAT
>MU226471.1:0-20742 GCA_018584345.1 Thuja plicata
AAGATGAAAGAGAAACGTCACGTTGAATATTTAGGTGACTGTATTTAATCGCTGTTAAATATTTCAGACATGAAAGGTAACATGTGGTAGGTGGACCTCAAAAAAAGGTAACATGTGGTAAATGGACCTCAAAAAAGTTATTATATGCCTAAAATTATTTGTGGAACGTCACTTGGAATTTATAGTTGTATCAGATTCTATGCACGATGCTTAGAATTTTCTTGTGGTTCGAATTCAATGGCATACAATGTGAATGTTTGTGGTTAAGTAAGAATTGTCTTCTGTGGACTCTTCAGCTGAATAAACATCACAAGTGCAAAAAAGAGACCTTAAATAGTTTTGCCGTGTTTTGATCGCTAAATTGTAAGAGACAGAGGAAACCGCCGTCCACCCTTTAATATTTAAGTAACTGTAACTAATCGCTGTTAAATATTTCGTTCATGAATGGTGGCATGCATGTTAATATGTATTTTATCGCTGTTAAATATTTCGGACATGAGTGGTGACATGAATGTTATTTTGCACTTTTTTCCATCGCTAAATTGTTAACGACAGAAAGAATTTTATGGTGGATAAGGAACGTAACCTTGAATTTAGCTGTATCAGATTCTGAACGTAACAATGCTGAATAAACATCATAACTGCAAAAGGGGCAATCGCTAGTTTTATTTTTAAATGTTTAGTCCCTTCTAATTTTTTAAAAGCTATTTGTTTATCCTACTTTTTAATTTTTATGATATTTGTTAATAGTATTTTTCATTCTTTTATATATAATAGATAATTGTAATATATATCGAACTATATCATATATAAATATATATTATATATATGTATTATAGATATAATATAATATATTAATATTATATAGTATAGGACAATATAGTATAACTAATATAAAATAATTTTGTTTGGTTCTCTTGGTCAATTGTATTTTAAAAACAAAACATCATACTTAATATAAAATAAAATATTTCTCAATATAACTTCAAATAATTCTCAATGAAAAAATAATTTTTTTTCTATTAATTTAGGTTTTTAAGATTCCTTAATATTAGTTTTAAAAAATCGTTGTCTTAATTTTTTTTAAGATGGGGAGAAATGAAAGAATTTAGTTTGTAAATGAGAGAAAAACATTATAACTAATTTAGAATTGAATTTTTCTTTCTTTATTATTTTAAATCTCTCTAAAGTTTTTTCATATATGTACTTCAGTGCAAATGAGGTTGTGCTTGAGGATAATTTTCACAGAAGTTTGCTGCAAAAGAAACATGTTACCTTGTGAAAGGGAAGGTTAGGGCTTAATGTTTGACTAGTTTGTAATCATTTTTTTCTCCTAGAGATTATCATGAATTTAAAAGTTCTTGGGATTAGATAGGAATGTTCAAAATATTTGCTAATGTAAATATGCCTATTTTTGGTTTCAAAGCCTATATCAAATTTTGTATAGAAGACTTAGTGGTTATACCTAAGGTTATGAGCCAGACATGGGAAGTTCTTGCAACAATT
Source organism: Thuja plicata (assembly GCA_018584345.1). Classification (NCBI taxonomy): domain Eukaryota; kingdom Viridiplantae; phylum Streptophyta; class Pinopsida; order Cupressales; family Cupressaceae; genus Thuja; species Thuja plicata. The sequence continues at coordinate 1,507 of MU226471.1, forward strand.
GATAAATATTATATATTTGACCACTAACTTGGTTTGTAATAAATTTTTACTCCTAGATATTATCATGAATTTGAAAGTGTTTGGGATTAGAGAGGAATGTTCAAATCATTTTCTCATGTAAGTGTCTCTATTTTTGGTTTCAAAGGAAGTGCACGTCCATATGATTCATGTCATATAATTTTTAAGACCATGTTAAACTGAAGACAATGTTTACAATTTGAGTGGGCTCTAAGAGAAGGCACATGTACTGCATAAAAGAAGTATAGGTTCACATAAAAAATATATTTTAAATTCCATTGATCAAATTTGTATCAAACTTTACTATAAGTTAAAAACTCACTTTATATTTTACCTTTATTGAAGAATGTATTCGCTAGTCTCCTTCCTTTTGTAGTGTCCTAAAATTGCACCCCTGCATCTATGACACTTACACATCGAGCCCCATGCATTTATGACTAAGGCCCATGATCAGGTAGTCATATTTTGATATCATGAGCCTCTAAAGAACATCTCCCATGACCTTCCATATAAATTTATACTCTATATGATAAAAAAGTAGTGTAGCATGCAGACATCCACATGGCGTGCACTCGTCCCTACAAAATTTAAAATTTTAAAACATATTCACATATAACACCACTTCTAACGTGTGTCCCTTCTCTTAGGTGCATACAAAATAGAAATCACCGCCTATCTTTAAAAATAATAGCTTTGATATTGCCCATTCTCACTCCCCCAAACTCTAGGATCTTTGCCTCTTATTCTTGCTCTCATTTGTGATTATCCAAAGACAAGCTCTACTGGATTTCTCACACATCCTATTCTTCTCACCTCTTGAGGAGTAAGATCTATGATGTGAAATATTATCTCTATCTATCCCTCTTCTTGGCATATCATGTTAAATGTATTAAGTTGATATATTATAATTAACATACTTGGGTCATTCATCTATTGTGTAGTAGGGGATTTCCTCCCTCAAATAAGGCTCATTTCTACTAGTTGTCTTCATACTATGTCATTGTGAAATAAGGGCATTCCTCCCTCAAGTGAGGTTAATTTTAATTTATTTTCTTTGTATAATAGGGCTACTCCTCCATTAAGCATGGGTTTATTTCTATCACTTGTCTCCTTATTGGTTTTATTGATTATATGTATCTAGTTGTCTGTGGTGGTGGGAACACCAAAGGAGGGGTTTGACTAAGGAAATTTTTTATATAGCCCCAACAATTTTCCTATCTTAGTATGTGTAGGTGGTGAATAGGTGTCCTAAATGAAAGAGTTCAGATAGATAAAGTGTGCACTCTGTATTTTTTGGTAAAGAGGACTACAATGAAACACCCTAACATCCATGTAGCATGCTCTCATAAAAAAATTGAGAGCTTCAAAATCACTGGGTATTCAGTTTGGTCTCCCAATTTTATGCTTCTATAGACATAATATCTATATCTACTAAAATTTCTTAGGTATTTGACCCTCTTTTAATTTTATTTATATTGTAGATATAATTTTTATTTTTGTATTACAATTAAGCATTTCCAATTACCGTATTTCTTTGATTAGATTATAGTAGTTATATTATTTTAGTTCTTTACATCTCTTAGCTCACTAGAGAACTAGAAAAAGTGAGGTGGTGTAAGGAATATTTTCTGTTTGGAAGGTCAAAAATCCCTTTCTCCACATTTTGGTGAACCCAACATGAATTTGGAAATGTGAAATCTCTTCCTTAAAGGTTTTGATGCATTTGAAAAGGCATTCTAGAAACATGACTTTGACATGTTGGAAGATGCCTTGGAAGACTTCTTATGTGTTTCCTCCTATGATTCCAAGTCCATAAAACACCATTTGAATGAAGAGATACCTTCATTAAGGACAAGTGATACCATGAATCTAATTTTTGTCTCAATAGCTCCTGCAAAGGCTAAGAGACCAATCATTTTTTATGTTTCCACTAGTCCTCCCAAGAAGGAAAAATCCACTTATGGTAAATCACGAGTTTGTAACTCATCAAATCTCTTCACCAAGTTCATTCAATATAGGAATGAATCTTATAGTATTGTTTTTCACATCCCTATAACACTCAAAGAAATAAAGGTAATGTTAACCAGCCTGCTATAGTTCTACCACCTCCTCAACCTGATCTTCCTTATGAACCTAAACCAACGATTAAGAAAACTAGTGATTATGATCTTATTGAGCAACTTCGTGTTAATTTTTCTAAGATCTCTCTTTGGGGTTTTTTTAAAAATGGTTCTAGTTTATTAGGGAATTCTTTTGGAAGCTCTTCAAAAGATCCTACTTCCTACACAAACTTAGTTCATGGTTGGTAAGATGTAATTTTTTTACTCATTTGATATCATCTAAAACTAAATGTTGGATATCACAACCATCCACTTGAGATAAAATATGTATGTGCATGTCGACAAGATTTGATTGTAAATATAAATTTCTAGGTTGAACTACACATTGAGCTTTTCAAACTATGCCAACTTAGTTTACAGTTTCTAAGATTTACTTATTCTCTTCATTTGGCTTTATTTAAAATTAAAGGTTGGTTATCACAAGAAATTCTTGTTAGCTAAAATAGGTATGTGCACCTTGACATCAAAACACATATTATTTGTTTAAAAATTATAATTTTCAAAGGGAGGTTAATCAGTATTACTATAATCTTAAATTTAAACGACAAATTACTCTTTCCATTCACTAAAAAGGGTTTAGAGTTAGGAGCCAGGTTTAGAGTTTAGTATTAGAAGTATGACTGGGTTTAGGCTTTTAATTAGGTTACCTGGTTTAGGGTTAATGTTAGGATTATTGTTAGTATAATAGTTAAGAGTATCGTTAGGGTAATAGTTGACATCATAGTTAGTATTATCATTAGTATTATAGTTTACATTATAATTAGTATTCTGGTCAAGGTTAGGGTTCAGGGTTTATGCTTTTTATTAGGATTAGTGTTATGATTATTATTAGGGTTTATAGTTTTTATTAGTATAATATTTGGATTAGCGATAAGGTTTAGGGTTAGGGTTAGAATCATGATTAGGGTTAGTGTAATAGTTAGGATTAGAATTAGGACAATGGTTTAGGATAAGGGTTATGATTTAGGACTTAGGATTAGTTTAAGGGTTAGGGTTTTAGTTTAGGGGTAGGGTTTAGTATTTTGATTACGATTGGGGTTAAGGGTAAGGATTAATATCATACAGTTAGGATAATGGTTAGGATTATCGCTAGGGTAAGGGTTGACATAATAGTTAGTATTATGGTTAAGGTTATGGTTTTTACAAGTTGTGATATCAAATGTTTAATTTGAGATAACTTCAAATTAGCAAAAAAAAAATCTTACCAACCATGACCTAAGTTTGTAAATATGAAGTTTCATGTTGAATTACACATTGTATTTTTAAACTTCTTGTGATGGTGAAAATGGTGATCAATGGTAGAACACCAAGTCCAACATACATTGGAATACCAAACTCCCTACAAGGTGAATCCAATTTACGCAACCAAGAGAGTAACGACGCAAATTCATGACCCACACAAAATGTAGGAGGAGGTTGTTTGGTGATTCCTTTATGAAAAGTGAATAATAAAGGATGATATGTAAAAATGATAAAATATTACGCAATAGGGAGAATGTGTCAAAACTGTTAAAACTATAAGTTATTCTGGGTCTGGAACTCTAACACCTATATTTTTTGACTTTGGAAAATGGAGATCCTTAGGTAATTTTTGACTCAAGTTAGCCTTTTCCTAGAGGCACAAATGATGTCGAGTCCTATAGAAAATCAGTCATTGGTTCTGAATCTATCATTTTTTAGATCTGCAACCTCTAAATCTGCATCTTGACACAAAGAGAAAGGGAAATTTTTATGGGGAGGGTCTTGCCTTGGTCAAGCTCCTATATAGAAATTAACCTTGAAATTAAATAGATGAAATTAAAATAAATGCTAACATGTAGTAGAGATTAGATATAAACAATGGATTATATCATACCATGTAGATGCAATTTTCTTAAAATATGTGATCAAGAATGTTGATGCAATAAATTTGACTCAACACAAATACCAAAAAGAAATCTTGTAAGACAAAACATCATGAAATATATGTTGTAATTAGCCTCATTGTTGAAGAGAAGAAGAGAGAGAAGAGGAAAACTTGGTGGATGAATGTGTATCTCCTTCCTTGATGTCAATCTCCTTTTCTTGGCCTCGAATGGGGAAAAGAGCTAGATCAATGGAAGGAAATGCCTTGAATGCTTGATAAATGTCTCCAATTGATGTTTTCTTGAACTTTGATCTCTTGAATGTACAATAAATTTCTCATTAATTCTTGCATAAAGATAAGATAACTTATGGATGCCAAAATGAAGAGAAAAGGTCTCCTTTTATACACATTTTAGGCCTCTAATTTTTTAAGGTCAATGTCAATTATGAACCTAGGATAAGGCCACATCAGGCAAAAGCCCAATAATTGAAAATTCCCTAGGATAGGGCCAACCTATGTTGACCTAGTATATTAGAATGACAACCCAAGTTAGATTTGTCTAGACAGACTTTGTGAAATCCAAGGCTTGTTCAAACAATCCAACCAATATCTTTCTTAGCTATACTTATTCTTGAGCTCCCATTGATACGAAAATGTATTCAAATTCAGTGGAGCTTTGTACTATTGAGGATTTCTTTCTGTTCAACTAGGATATCATGGTAGATCCTAAACTAACTCAACATCCTAACGTACTCTTTCGATCTACAACAGTTCTAGCCTAATTTGAGTCTAAATATCAATGGTCGTGTAGGTCGATATTGTCATACTTTAATCCAAGTCCAATGGTTCCATGGAGATATATCAAGATGTGTTTTGTTGCAACCATATGTAATTTTCTACGTTCACACATGAACTAACTGAGTGCATTTGTCATATATAAAATTTATGGTATGGTGTTGACCAAATACATGGAGGACCAAATTATTTGATGATAAAGAGTAGGATCTCCTAATTATAATTTTGAAGCTGCTTCTTTGAGTTTGTGAATGTTTGTCTCCATAGGTGTAGACATAGGTTTTCTATCCATCACTCCAAAACTCTGTAATATATCAATAGAGTAGTTTCTCTAATTTAAGATAATGCAATTATCATGTTCCATACTTCTAGGCCAAGGAAGTAATGTAAGATTCCCAAATCCTTCATGTAAAATTTAGAAGCAAGGTCTTGCTTGCATTTAGTGATGAGATAATCTTCTCCTTTGATTAGAAAATCATCAATAGATAAAATGAGAATCAACATGTTACCATTTATTACGTTAAAGTATAGTTTTAGTTCTGCTTCATTCTTGGAGAACTATAATTTAGAGAGATAGTTATCTATTCTTTTGTATAAGGCTCGAGGAGCCTGTTTGAGCCCATATAAAGGCTTCTTTAACTTGAAAACATGAGAATTACTATCATGAATCATAAATCCCTCTATTTGTTCCTATTATACTTCCTCTTCAATGATCCCATTAAGGAAATTTTCCTTTACATCTATCTCATAAATTTTCCATCCTTTAGATGCGATAATAGAATTTACAGCCCTAGCAGAGGTGTATCAAGCAAATAGGGAAAATGTCTCTTCATAATCAATCCCTTCCCTCTGAGAGAAAGCTCTAGAAATAAATTTGGCTTTATTATTTTCAATACTTCCATCACCTGCATATTTGATTTTGAATAACCTTTTAGATGAGACAATTGATTTGTCTTTATGTCTAGGTATTGTTACATTATTTTTCTAATGTAGGAAAATAACAAATTTTACAACAGAAGATTGCATAAAGGTACAGTCTCTAACACTACTATTCAACTTAATGTAGATGCAGATAGATTTTCATTGCATTCATATCATTAGATATTGTACTCTAAGTATTGATCAATTTTTAATTACAATTCATACATGATCATTACAATTGTGCATTCAAATTGAATATAAGAAAGAATATTTTCTTCATTATACATTTTTTACATTGAAAAATTACAGAAAAACTTGTGCAAGATAGAAAGCATGATAGATATATGAGAATGGGAGTCAATGCATTTCCTCCTTAGGTCTGTTGTTTGCATCTTCTTAAGTCGTCATATTCTCAACATCCCTCTCAGGTGTCCTGCATCCTGAGTCTTCATTAGTTCCTGTGTCCTCCATCATTATAAAGGAATGGTTAGATCCAAGTTGGATCTAAGAAATGTATGAAACCTTGAAAACATCATACAACAATCATACTTTCAATATTGCACACTAGAGAATGAAAAAAATGCATGGGAAAAATATGCATCTATACAAATTGAATAGAAGTAAAAAAGGCAGATATATCTTTATGAAACCTTTTATTGTATTTAAAGATGCCATGGAGAAGAGGATAATAATTAGCTACATCATCCTGAGCTACTATAATGTGTGGAAAATCATTTCTTTGGTTATCCAGACATTGTAGTAGCTAAGAACAACGTATATGGTTGTTATCCTCTTGTACATCTTATGGAAAGAAGAAAATATAAACATACTAATTAGAATTTTCCTAAAGCACTCCTACCTTGCTAAAGTGGCATGATTATGACTGATGTAATGTATAAAATTGCTGAATGATTGTAATAGAAATCACAATCATGTTTGTGGGTGTCACGAGTCCGTGCTCAAACCTCATATAAACATGTGCAAGACAATGAAATAGATGCATTAGTATGATCAATAAAACTGTGGTGTATTATCTTAAACATTCATGCATTACAAAGTATGATAAATTTCACACAAGTTTGCAGATCTACACAAATAACTACAGTGCTATCAAACAGAGGATCATGTTCAACAATGATGGAAGCATCAATGAACAATTTAATAATGGTCATATGACAAAAATAAGAATTCAAATTCACCTATGTGAGTCCAAAGATTCTTTAAGTGATCAAATGCAAAGCAAGTTATGCATGAATAGAGAAGATAAAATGACAGTGTTATTTAAAGAGTAAAAAACAAGAGAAAAAATGCATTTCAGTTCTTGAAAAAGCTAAATACAGTAATGTTTGTGGGTGTCACGAGCCCGTGCTCGAACCCCACAAACATGGTTTCTTTCTTAATCATGCAGGGAGTAAGTTTGCAGTTATGGTCAGGTCAAGCACTTTAGTAAAAAATTATGATACATATCTTGAAAATGTCAAGACATTGTCAGAACCATTCCACAGTAAGAGGGTAAATACAAACAGTGTAGTTACTGCTAATTGAACAAACATAGTAAAAAAACACTAAGTTCAAACAACAAGGAGCAGTTAATGAAGGCAGGACTACATATAAAGGAGTCGACAGTGCAATTGAAACTTACCCAAATGCATATGACAAACAAATGTCTAAAATAACTGAATTAGAGACATCATTTATTGCACAGCCATGGTGCGGTTTTCCAAAATAAATGATCATATGCAGAGAAAGTAAAGATATCATAACATCTTTTTAAGCAATATGGGTTTAGAATAAAAGCATAAGAACTCCATAAAAAACTGGAGTTAAAACATCAAACAGAGGAAAGAAATCCTTAATCATCAACAAGTAGTATGAAAGCATCAAAACCAAACATCGCGGGTAATTATTCAACATCAAGTTCTACAGCAAGATCAACAACAAGTTCAACAACAAGGGTAGTAGAAGTGTAACTTATCTTGAATTTAAAGCTTGAAATGTATGAAATTTAACACCTGTGCCCATCAATATGTTAAAGTTGAGCCCAAATCGACAAGAAAGAGCCCAAGAAAATAGAACTCAAGCTTCAGATCAACAATAACAAAATCTGTTTCAATAGCACGAGCCTCAGTGGAGCAAGAAAAACCCCAAAATCACTGCCACAATAACAGTGTTCTCATCTCCATACAATTAGGGTTTTCAGATCCTTCATTGTGTTTGTTAAAACAACTATTCAAAAGGTTCCATAACCAATGCATAAACTCAACTTGAGTTTCTTTTGGAGTCTGAATGACACAACATTAAAATGGATTCAATGTGAGTTGCAGATAACTGTTAGTCTCAGATTTTCAAATCCTCAAGTGGCGCCACAATGCATGCACCCAGGACCTGATGTCAATGTGATACATTTTTCACTATGTGTTAAAATTTATGCAATGTGGGGTCGAGTTTTGGCATATGTTGTGTGCCTTAGTTTTTATGTGAAGACATGTTATATGTTGATCTCATATGAGGAAAAGGGGATATAAGGTATTTATTTGTGGAGGCATAAAATGATATGTTGTAAAATTTTTGGAGATATAAGAAGAGATGTAATGTGTATGCGAGCAAGAGATATGGGGTAGTGTTAGGATTTTTGTTTTGAACCCTAAGATAAACAATTTAATATTTATTTAAAACAATATTCCTTGCGAGAGGATATTGTTTGAGATAGATTTTTTAGGACTTAGAGATCATGCCCTGGTTATGCATATCATTTAGGCAGGAATCAAGGCATACATTTTGCCTGTGATTTAGGGTTTTATTCCTGATTTTAGGAGTGATTATGAGGGAATAGTCTATTTTTTGGATTTGCTTGGAGCTTCCATCTAGGTGTATATATTTGGATTTCTCATCCATTGGTAGGGGTTCATATTTTTTGGAGAAAGTTGTTTTGTGGACATATAAGTCCCTTTACATTTTTTCAACACATTTTGTAACCAGAAGTTCAGTTTTTGGTGCAGAATAGTGTTCAAGTGGATATCTTTTTTCGTTGGCACGTTTTTACATCATGATATGTAACTATTATAGATTTTGAAGAAAATAAAGAAATTTTTCTTATGATTTCTGAGTTTGATATTCAATCATATTCTCCATTTTTGGATTCAATGTGATGTTTTTTATAGCAAAGTTAGTGAATTGATATAATTCCTTTTTCAACTATTAAAATATAACCTATTTGTAGAAATTGTATGTCTGTTGGCAGGTCATTATTTGAGGTGTAAACCCTAATTATGAGATATTTATGTCAACCTATACGTTGAATAGTGAATGTCCATTTCAAGTCTTAGTAGTATATGTCATGTTGATCCATGTTTGAAATTCTGATTAGTTTGAATTAAGTTTGGTGTATCACCCCCAATTTTAATTTATTCATTTTTCAAGTTATCCTTTTACCCATTTTCCCAACCAGAGAATCAATTATAAGTGATATACCAAATTCAATAGGAACCGGCCTAAAATCCATAGATTCCTTCCTAATCAGTGGCACCCACAACTCAGGAAGGTTTTCATAGTTTCCAAGAAATGTCATTGTGCCCTAATGTCTAAGTTAGGATGATATTTCACGTACCTAAAAAAGTATTTGGCACGCCTAGTGGTACTTCTTTTAAAGGATAAAATGAGATTGCGTTACATTTATTGATGATTTTGATCCATTGGATAATTTTCATCCATGTCAAAACATGTAGTTGCACATGTTACAGGACTTGACCATGCAGATTGCAGATATCAAGAGACAACAAGAATCTGAGTTCCAATAGGAATTGAGGATCCAGCAAGAGGAGCTTTCCCATCAAGCACATGCACAACAAGAGAGGTTGGCCTATCAAGAGCAATGCCACATGAAGTATTAGGTGCAGCTACACATACGTCATGAATCAACTCTTCATAAAGAGATGGAATAATAGAGGAAACACTATGAAGAGGTGTTGGAAACACAGAAAAGACATATGCAGACATAAGAAAAGGAGTCTAATGCTAGATGGAAGCAGTATGAAGAGGTTATAATTATAGGGAAGCAACGAAGTCAAGCAGCCCTTGCAAGCAAACTAGCAACACTAAAGAAAGTTTGTGAAAAAGAGTTGATAAAGGTTAGTGTTGCTATAGCTACAAAATAAGATCTCCAAAGAAAACTAGCAGATCATGAGGATTTTCATGATAAAGAACTACAGGAGCATAAAGAGACAATACGACTCTTGATTTCCACAACTGTGAAATACAAGGAAGCTTAGGAGAAGCAACTCAGAGATCCTCTTTGCAATGAACCAGATGAAGAAAGTATTGAAAAAGAGATGTTTTTACGAAGAACTTCCCAGATATGATGAAGAATACACCATGCCTCAACTAGCATCTTCATCAATTCCTGGTCAGTAGAATGGAGCATATCAGCATGAGCAAGTTTTATGTCTTTAAGAGATAGGAGACCAAGTGATTTTTTAGGTTGAATCAGTGCAAGAAGGTAATTTGGATGAAGAGGAGGACTTATTTTGGGATGATCTTAAAGAGTTCTATTTGAGCCTTGACGATAATCCAATCTTAGTTTTACCTCACCTCTTTCCATCTAAGGATCTCATATTAGTTCATATACATCAGAAGGAGTGTGCTTATGAAACAGAGCACCAAAAACAAATCCCTAAGTTTTCTCTATCTAGAGGCTGCCCCATCGGGCACCTAGCAAGGCTAAATGAGACCAAGGAGGTGTCAACTCTAGCACCTAAATTTGAAGGGGTAGCTGAAGAGGAGGAGATGCAATGCGCTGATCAAATTCAAATCAACAAACATCTTGACCATATTTTTGAAGTAAGTGAACTTGCTTTTGTTCTTCTGAAAGCATTGCACCAATTGGTTAAGTGCATCTCACTTTTCCATACAGTTGCTTATGGTTACGAATTTCATTGTGCATTGAGGAAAGGAAACTATTTTTCAGAACCACTAAATGGTTTTGTTTAGCATGTTTTATTGGTGGTTAGGATAGGGTAGGTTAGTTTTTGATTTTTCCTTAAGTGTTGTCAAGCACAGTTAGGTCAGTTTTAGTTTTAGCTTTGCCGATTTTCAATAATTTTTCAAGGTTCAAGGTCTGTTTGAGTTGCAAAGGAAGAGTTTCATTGAATTAAGGGTGGCTGTCACCAGTAAAAAATGATGGAAATTCATGCTTTAAATTTGTTGTCAATATCTGCAAACACAAGAAAATCTATGCTTAATGATTAGGAATACATCTATAATTTGTGATAATGAAGTTCTTTTCTTCAGTATCACATATCATAAACATACACGCAATCACTGAGAAAGGGTTATCCTATATCCATAGTCTATGTTAAGGGTTTTAATTAGGTGGTTAATAGACTCAATGCCCAATGGACTATTTTAGGCTACTAGTCCCAATGTCTAGCAGACGGACATACATCAGAGGTCACCAAAATTGTTACATTATTTTTCTAATGGAGGAAAATAATAGATTTTACAGCAGAAGAGAGAATAAAGGTACATTCTCTAACACTAGTATTCAACTTAATGTAGATGGAGATACATTTTCACTACATTCATAGATATCATTAGCTATTGTACTCTAAGTATTGATCAATTTTCAATTACAATTCATACATGATCATTACAATTGTGCTTTCAAACTAAATGTAAGAAAAAATGTTGTCTTCAATATACATTTTTACATTGAAAACTTAGAGAAAAACTTATGCAAGATAGAAGGCATGATAAATATATGAGAATGGGAGTCCATGTGTTTCCTCTTTAGGTATGTTGTTTGCATCTTCTTAAGTCTTCATCTTCTCAGCATCCCAATTTAGGCATCCTGCATCCTGTGTCTTCATTAGGTCCTGTGTCTTGCATCATTAAAAAGGAATGGTTAGATCCAAGTTGGGTCTAAGCAATGCATGAAACCTTTAAAACATCATAAAAAAATCATACTTTCAAAATTGCACATTAGACAGTGAAATAAATGCAAGGGAAAAATATGCATATATACAAACTGAATAATAGTACCAAAGGGACATATATCTTTATGAAACCTTTTACTATATTTAAAGATGCCACGGAGAAGAGGATAATAATTAGATACATCATCTTGAGCTACTATAATGTTTAGAAAATCATTTCTTTGGTTATCCAGACAATGTAGTAGCTCAGAACAACATATCTGGTTGTCATCTTCTTCCCCATCTTATGGAAGAAAGAAAACATGAACATACTAATTATAATTTTCCTAAAGCAGTGTGACCTTGCAAAAGTGGCATGATTATGACTAATGTAATGCATAAACTTGCTGAATGATTGTAATAGAAATCTAAATCATGTTTGTGGGTTTCACAAGCTCATGCTCGAACCTCATATAAACATGTGCAAGACAATGAAATAGATGCATCAATATGATCAATCAAACTATGGTGTATTATCTTAACATTCATGCATTACCAGGTATGATAAATTTCACACAGGTTTGCAGTTGTATAGGAATAACTACAGTGCTATCAAATAGGGGATCAGGTTCAGCAATGATGGAAGCATAAATGAACAATTTTATAATGGTCATATGACAAAAATAAGAATTCAAATTCACCTCTGTGAGGCCAAAGATAATGTAAGTGATCAAATGTAGAGCAAGTTATGCATGAATAGAAAACATAAAATGACAATGTTATTTAAAGAGTAAAAAACAAGAGTAAAGATACATTTCAATTCTTGGCAAAGCTAAATACAGTAATGTTTGTGGGTGTCATGAGCCCATGCTCAAACCCCACAAACATGGTTTATTTCTTAATCATGCAGGGAGTAAGTTAACAGTTATGGTCGGGTCAAGTACTTTAGTAAAAAAATGTGATATACATATCTTGATATTGTTATGACACTGACATAACCATTCCATAGTAAGAGGGTAAATACAGACAGTGTGGTTACTGTTGGTTGAAAAAACAAAGTAGAAAAACCCCAAGTTCAAACAATAAGGAACAATTAATGAAGACAAGACTATAGATAAAGGAGCTGACAGTGCAAGTGAAACTTCCCCAAATGCATATTACAAACAAATGTTTGAAATAACTGAAGTAGATACATCATTTCTTGCACAACCATGGTGCGGATTTTGACAATAAATGATCAAATGCAGATAAAGTAAAGATATCAGGACATCGATTTAAGAGATATGGGTCCAGAATAAAAGCATAAGAACTTTATCAACAACTGCAGTTAAAACATCAGACAGAGGAAAGAAATCTAGAATCATCGACAAGTAGAATGAAAGCAACAAAATCAAACAACACGGGTAATTATTAAACAACAAGTTCAACAACAAGATCAACAATAAGCTCAACAACAAGGGAAGTAGAAGTGTAACTTATCTCAAAGTTAAAGATCAAAATGTATGAAAGTTAACACCCGTGCCCATAAAGATGTTAAAGTTGACCCCAAATCAACAGGAAAAATCCCAAGTAAACATAACCCAAGCCTCAGATCAACAATAACAAACTCTGGTTGAACATCCCAAGCCTCGATGGAGCAATAAAACCCCAAAATAACTACCATAATCGCAACATGCTCATCTCCATACTGTTAGAATTTTTAGATCCTTCATTGTGTTTGTTAAAACAACTGTTCGAATGGTTCTATAACCAATGCATAAACTCAACTTATGTTTCTTTTGGAGTCTGAAGGAAAAAACATTAAAATGCATTCAATGTGAGTTGCAAATAACTGTCAGTCTCAGGTTTTCAAATCCTCAAGTGGCACCACAATGCATGCACCTTGGGCACGATGTCAATGTGACACATTTTTCACTGTGTTAAAATTTATGCATTGTAGGGTTGTGTTTTGGCATATGTTGTGTGCCTTATTTTTTATGTGAAGACCTGTTATATGTCAATCTCATATAAGGAAAAGGGGATATAAGGTATTTATTTGTGGAGGCATAAAAGGAAATATTGTAAATTTTTTGGAGATATAAAAAGATATGTAATGTGACATGTGAGCATGAGATATGGGGTAGTGTTAGGGTTTTTGTTTTGAACCCTAAGGTAAACACTGTAATATTTATTTAAAACATTATTCCTTGCAAGAGGATATTGTTTGAGATAGATTTTTTAGGACTTAGAGATCATGCCCCGGTTATGCATATCATTGAGACAGGAATCAAGGCATACATTTTGCCTCTGATTTAGGGTTTTATTCCTATTTTTAGGAGCGATTGCGGGGAACAGTCCATTTTTTGATTTTCTTGGAGCTTCCATCTTGGGATATATATCTAGATTTCTTATCCATCGGTAGGGGTTCAGAGTTTTTGGAGAAAGTTGTTTTGTCAACATATCAGTCCCTTTGCATTTTTTGCTCACATTTTGTAACCAGGAGTTCAGTTTTTGGTGGAGTATAGTGTTCAAGTGGATATCTTTGTTCCTTGGCATGTTTTTACATCATAATACCTGTAACAATTATAGATTTTGAAGGAAATAAAGCAATTGTTCTTATCATTCATATATTTTCTAATTTTGATATTCAATCCTATTCTCCATTTCTGCATTCAGTGTGATGTGTTTTATAGCAGAGTTAGTGAATTAATCTAATTCCTTTTCAGCTACTAAAATATAACCTATTTGCAGATATTGTATGTCTGTTGGCAGGTCATTATTTGAGGTGAAAACCCTAATAATGAGATACCTATGTCAACCTATACGTTGAAAATTGAATTTCCATTTCAAGTCTCAATAGTATATGTCATGTTGATCCTTGTTTGAAACTATGATTAGTCTAAATTCATTTTGGTGTATAATCCCCAATTTTAATTTATTCAATTTTCAAGTTATCCTTTTACCCATTTTCCCAACCAGAGTGATAGGGAGAACTCTTGATACCTTCTTGAGTTTGTTTGTAACTCATCTTAGGTCACTATTAGGGCCTCTAGGGCTTCCTCAATCCACCCTTTCTCACTGGAAAGATTAGATCCTTCCTCCAATCAAGAATTCCACCTATCTTGTCAAATTCACCATTCTTGTGTTCTACAAGAATCTTCCACTCACTCCACTCCAAGCCCTAAACTTACATTTGGATTTGTAGGAGGGTTAGGGCTTCAACATACTACATTTTTGGATTTAAATCTAGGTTTGAAACCATCAAGTTGGACCATATGCCCATCGAGTTCTAGATTCCTACTTTCTAGGCCTTGTAGCCCTTTTTGCAAATTAGGCCTCCTAGATTGTAGGACAACACTTTTTTTTGCACAAAAACTCCAAAGAACCCCCAAATCTCTTCTAGTAGTCTTCAAGTAAATCAAAAACCCACAAGGATTTTCTAGGTCTTAGGGTACAGTACTGTTCGTACACCCTACTTCTTGAAAATGGCTCTTTTCTTAGTTTTAGACTAGTTTGAGGTCTTAGGCTTCAAAACTCAGCATGTGGGATTATTGGGAAGTCCTCCACTTTAGGGAAAACCTGCACAACATCACTCAATACACCCATGTCCTTCTTGGCTCATGAGAACACCCCCTATAACTTTTAAGCTCGTTGTCACTTGCTTTCTCTAGCCGGGCTATCAACTTAGCTCGCTTAGGGCAAGTGTTTAAAAATACATGCCAGCACTTTCAGAGCTCCTCCTTCCATATTTTGGTAGATCCATGGACCTAGTCTCCATTTCCAGGTGTCCATACAGAACCAATGGTCGGAAGTGGAGTTAGGTCCACATCTTTCTCCTTGCTCCAAAATAGGACAGCAAACAGTCCAAAACTAAAGAATTTACAAACAACAAAGCAAAGGTACCTAAAAATAAAACTAGCTACTAAAAAAGATTGTAAACATGTCCAATCATGATATCCAATAGTCACAGTTTCAGTTTCAATCCACTCAATGCAAAGAAAAACACAAAATGCTTCCAATCTGTTGTTCTTTCAAAGAAACTCTTGGCTCCAGAATAACAGTCCGTACAAAATGAACTTCCACCCACAAAATTAGGTTTTTTCCACCTTAAATATGTTGGATACCCATGTGCCAACCATTCTATGGGTTTGAAAACTCTTAAAACCTTAAAATACTCTAGACAACAAAATGTTGTCAGCAACTTTGAAAAGTTGCTAATGTTGCATAGCAACATTTTACATCTTTTAGCCAGTCACACTTTTTAAGTGTTTTCTCCACCAATCTACCTTAGCTAACTTTAGCTAGACTACCTAGGGTATCCATGGACCCTAAGTACCACCATGACATCACTCTGCCCATTGATGACATCATCAAGGACAATCCAATAAACAAGAGCCAAAAAGAGTTAATCTACCCAAAATGAAGCATAAAATGAAACTTATCTAAACTACTCCTGGTCAACATGACCTTATATAATTACATTTCCCTACTAGAGGGTCTTACACACACTAGCACACCAAAATGACAAGAGACTACCATATTTGCTTGGCATCTCCAAGGTGGTCCTGCACCATAGAGAATTAGTTAGAGGTGATATAAAAGATCAATAGGAACCGGCCTAGAATCCAAAGATTCCTTCCTAATCAGTGGCACCCACAACTCAAGAAGGTTTCCATTGTTTCCATGAAATTGCATTGTGCCCTAATGCCTGAGTTAGGGTGATATTTTATGTACTTAATAGGTACAATGTGCTATACATCATTCTTTATGATAGATTAGTATTCTTCAACCATGCAATCCTTCTATACTTTCTTTTGGAGTACCTTCTCAACATTTAAAGGTTCAGATTTGATAATTTGAGTCATGAGAGAAACATAGTTTGAATATCTATTAGGTTTCTTCCTTTCTATAAAAGTACACTCAGAAGCTTCATAGATCTCTACTTCTTCAGCTTTTTTCCTTTCTCAGAGTGGTGCTTATGATTAATGGTTGAATCTCTATGTTCAAGTGTAGAGTTTAATTTTTCCTTATCTTTCTCTATAGAAGTTTCCCTTTGAAGCTCGGGATTAGGATCTTATCGAGAGTCTAGTTCATCTACTTCCATAATGTCTTTAGCTCTTTTAAAAGTGATGTCTTCTTGGCAAGTTACATCTCTACTAAACTCAATTAATTTTTGACCAGGTATATATATCATGTAGGCTTTATATGTTTCACTATACCCCACAAATATCCCACTCTTTGTTGATGGCTCTAATTTGGACCTATTCTCTTTAGGAATATGGATATAGATAGGACAACCAAATATCCTAACATGGTTTATGTCATGCTTAATATTGGTGAAAGCTTCTTCATAGGTTCTATTGTCTAGGATAGAGTGAGGAAATACATTTTGGATATAAACAATTGTGCATGAGGCTTCAACCCAAAATGAGGTATGAAGGTTTTGATCATGCATCATGGATTTTGCTTCTTCTACCATGCTTCTATTTTTCCTTTCAACTACCCCATTTTGTTGAGGGTTGTAAGGAACTATGTACTCCCTCTTAATCCCATATGAGTTACAACATTCTTTAAAGTTATCAGAGATGTATTCTCCCCCATTATCTGACCTTAAGGTTTTTATTCTTTTTCCTGACATGTTTTCAACTAAGGCTTTGAATTCTTTAAATTTTGTTAGAACATCATTTGATTCTTTACATTTTAGAAAGTAAATATAAGCTTTCTGAGAGTAGTCTTCAACAAAATTAACATAATAGAAGAATCCTCCTAGGGAGGTCACTGTCATTGGTCCACATAGATCATAATAGATAAGTTCAAGTATATTTACCATGATCTTGTCTTAATTTTGGTACAACATTTACAATATTTACCATACTTCATAGGGCAGGGAAGTGAAGATGCCCTAACCTTCTATGACAAATCTCACTAGTAGAAGATATGTCAGGGATTAAGGCTTGAGAGGGAGAAGAGGATAGTTTATAGAGGTGCCCATATTGAGTCCCTAAGGTGAATGGCTTCTTGATATTGAGTTCTTAGGACATGCTATAACTTTTTCATCCATGAAGGTAATCTCGTAACCCTTATCTTCAAGTGCTGATATGGAAAATAGATTGTGCTTGATGCTTGGGACAAACAGTACACTAGTTAGTTAAAGAGAATAATCTGATTTTATTTGAATTACCTAAGTTCCAACTCCTTTTACCAGGTAGTTTGAATTATCTCCAATGGTGACTTCTTCATTTGATCCTTAATCTAGGCTATCTAGTTGTTCTCTAAATCTTGTGATGTGTCTGGAGCCTCCATTGTCAATGACCCACTAATTTCTAATATTTGATATCTCACTTGATAGTGCTGAGAAGAATACAAGTCCTTTGCATCCTTATCCTTGCTTACTTACTTATGCTAGTGAGGCTTGATGTTTGATTTTTTCTAGCCATTTTATAGCAAGATGTCCAAATTTATCACATCTAAAACATTGCAATCTAGGCACGTCTTCTTCTTTTGTTTGAGTGTTTGTTATGGTTGGCCTTTCTTTTGTTTGAAGTTGTTTCTGGTATACATATTTTTCTCATCATCATAATTTTTTATCGATACAACCCTCTCCACAAATGTCTTTAGGTCTTGTTCTCTTAGTACATCATTATTCTGAATTTTCATTAGACAAAATTTGTGGCACCTTCAAGTCTATCTTAAAATCTAACTCCACTCACAATTTTTATTCACTATAATTTTTATAGAGTTTTAATGGTAGTTAGATTTCTCCTTTAAAACATATATGATTGGATCTTTTATTTATGCTAGTTGTAATACATGTCAAATTGTGCTCAGATTAGGAATAGAGGAAATTTTAAATTTTCTAACTTGTTTCCTTGATGAGTGTAATGGAACTATAATGTACTTATGTTATAATAACATTCTAACTCTTTTTTATTATAATGAGATTTCTATATAATGCAAATGCAAATATAAGATAAAAAAAATGAACTTCAAATACACTGATGATATATTTCTTTTACTTTAAAAGACTTCATATGAATTTCTATTTGTAGCTTGTAATAACACTTGTATATTTCCGTGTGTTCCAAGTTATTCTTTCAATGAGTATATATATAACATAATTGGACGAGTATACCATAGGGACATTTCCCTACATGAACAAATTTCATGTACATACATGTCTCTATGTGAGACACGTCTCTTGTTAACAATTTAATCATTCATTTATTATTGCTACAATATATCATTGAATCTGATCGATAATGATCGAGTCATAACTTAATAATAATTGTAATGGAAGACAATCAAAACAATCATCAACTCTTATAATATATATTAACAATGATAATATACAATAGTCGATAATTAGCTGTGATTATCATGCTGTCAATATTGACCATGGTCATCATATTTGATAAAATGATCGATGCTTATAATATATATTGACAGAAATGATATACGATAGACAATAATGTTATCGGTTGTGATAAGCACAGTGAATATCAATTGTGATCATCACAGTCGATAAAATCATCGACTGTGCCACCATAGTTTTCTTGCAATTCAGATTACTATCAGTAATCATTGAAATTAAATTGATTCACATAATCAACATTATGGGATATAAAAAATGAAATATGTTTAATGTATT
>MU226471.1:31947-42890 GCA_018584345.1 Thuja plicata
TTATAGAATGATAGTATGATCAAAGTGATAGAATGAATGCTCAAAGATTGTGGAGGAGTAAATGATATTAAAATTGTTTTGATTAGGGGTAAACGAGCTTTGAAGGGGCAGTGAGACCCTATACAAACAAATTTTGGTTGGAATAAAAAAATCTCAAATAAATAGCTACGAAAGATATAGATATTAAAACTAGGAGTCTCGTAGATCACAAATTCATAGCAACCTAAAAACCCTAATTGTAGTAAGCATGGTTTGTAGCAAAAAAATACCAAAGCCAAATAAGTTAATACTAAGGGTTTTTATAGGTTCCCTTAATCTTGAGTATAATCCCAATAGATTTTTAGGCTTTTTTAACTTGATCGACATGAATTAAAAAAGGTCCCATAACAATACCTTCTAGCCTCTTAAAGATAAAACCAAGAGAAATAACTCTAGAGAACACTAAAATAACTAGGCCACCGAAAGCCTAATGAGACTTTTACTCCCAAAAAAATCTTCCCCGGCATAACTACACTCCACCTTAGTAGAAGCTAGGAGGTCATCTCAATAGGATAAAAAAGAGAAGGAAAGTGTCGGATTAAAAATATCTTCTTAACAACATAGAACTCCACCTTCATAGGAGTCCCCACCACAAAAAAGGAGGACAAATGTAGCCAGAAAAGAAACAAACAAGGTTGAAGAAACCAATTATAGTGAGTGTAGGAGGAAGGGACAAGAACATCAATTCTTCATCACTTGAAACACTCACCACCTAACTCCACTAAAAACACTGCATCCAAGAACCAACGAGAACCTAAACTAGAAAAACTAGTAGGGCGTAGGAAACCTAGTATAAAGAGAGGAAGGGGAAGGCAAATAGCACAATAAAGGACAACCTCTAAAGACACTCACAACCTTCCACATCTAACAAAACTATAGCTATGAGAAAAGTACTTAAAACATAAATAAATACAATAGGAAGGAAGAATCCCAATACAAAAAGACAAGTGAGGAGGGAGTGAGCACAACAAAGAAAATACTTCAAAAGAGCTCAAACCCAACCACCTTCAAAAAACTATAGTTAATAACCAACTAGATCCTACATGAAAGCACAAAAAAGGATAGACAAAGCCCAAAACAGAGAGAGGAAGGCAAAGGGCATGGGCATAATAAAGAACACCCTCTTAAAAAGATCAAACCCAACAACCACCAACATTACTACACCTAATTAATAATCGGACATGCAGGAGATGGAGCACTGTTGTGGAGTGGAGTGAGGGTTTCATGTGAGTCTCAGGTGGCTGTCTTCTGGTCTCTCTACAAACAAATCCCTGACGGTGTAGGGGATGGTCCAAATATAGGGCTTCAAGGAAAGTGATACAAAAGATGTTCAAGGGGAAGAAGAATTTGAGGATGGTGCACCTCTTTCTTAGGCTCATATTGTTGGGCGTTTGGTCGACCCAATTTTTTCTTCCCTCATTAAGAAGATCCCTCCTTTGGAGTTTATGGGTGGGGGTCAACAACATGGGGAAAAGAAAAATCAATGGTTCTCTCTATTTGGGGTTAAACCCATGGGAAAGTTGGGTTTCCCCCCATTGTCAACATTTCTACATCAAATTATGGTAAGTTTTCTATCTCTATTCCAGACCAAGTTATTGATCACAATATTTCTACCATGGCTCTTTCTTTGGTGGGTATGTTTATGGGTCTAATAACTAATATTGAAGTGGTGATATCTTTTGTGGATAAACGATAGAAAATGAAGGGGCATGTTAAAGTTATTGCATTGCCCAAAGGCTTTTTCTCATTTTCCTTTTCCAGTGAAGAAGATATGTCGATTGTTCTTTGTGGGCGGCCATGGGTAATTAGTAAATCTTCCCTAGCTCTGAAGAAATAAAATTCTAACCTAGACATGTAAGATGCTATATTTGGTGAGGTCCTTCTTTAGGTTAGGCTTCCTAGTCTTCCTTTAGAATATTGGCATGATGATTTTTCAGGTGTATAGGTAGTTCTTTTGGTGAGCTTCTATCAATTGATGCTATGACTACAACATGTAAATGTATGGGTTTTTTCTAGAATATGTGTTAGTGTTTCTTAGTTGACGGATCTCCTATCATCTATTAACCCATTTTCTAAACTAGGTAAGTGGGTCTAGGTTATTGAGTTTGAATCATTGTTGTTTGTCTGTTACATTTGTAAAAAAATGGGCCATTGGGAAAACATTGCACTCATAAATCCATTGGGAATGTTCCCAAATCTAAGGTGAAGGTGTTTAGAGTATGGAAACCCAACTAGACTTTAGAGGGCCAAATGGCAGTTAGGACTGAAATGATGACTCCAAGAGAAGACCAGGTGTTGAAAGAAAATGTGAGTGAAGGAAATAAGGATATACCTTACAATTTCGGGGAGTTGGGGGTTGATAATATAAAAGAAAAGATCTCGATGACAGGGGTGGTTGATTTTGAAAAGTATGCGAAGGATAAGGGTTTCTAAGGCCTAATTAGGGTTGGGGATGTTAATATTTTTTTGTATCCTTTAAAGAGGACAATGAAGGTAAGGATAATGATGGTGTCACTTTGGAAAAAGGACTTGATAGTTGTGGGATAGAACATGGGTCATCCTAGAGTTATGTGTAGGATTCAAATTATAATGGTCTGATGTAGGATCACATTATTTAGGATTCTTCCTTGACTCTTCAGTATGTGTCCTCATCCTCTCCTATGGATCCTATGATTTTTAAATCTACCCACCCAAAGGTTTCACCTGATCATAGAGTAGAATGTAATATTTTTGGGTTTTTGGATCAAAATATTGAAATTCGTGTCTCCCTTTGTTCCCAAAGGAATTTTGAGGAAAGCAAAGGAGAAGGAAAAGAAAATGCAAGTATGGAGGATAAATATTTCGAAGAGGATTTATCCTCATCTAAGGTGGAAAAGAAGAAAAAGGAAAACCTAAATAATACAACACTAGGGGTGTCAACAAGGAGTAGGGATAGAGCAGATTGTGCAGTGTCTAGGAGTGTTGGAAAGAAGCCTTGCAAACGGCATAGAGACTAGGAATGTCTCCAAAATATTGTTGATGGGAAATAAAATAATATCTCAAAGATTTTCCACTACAACATACTAGGTAAGAAATGCAAATTACGTCCTGGAACATTAGGGGGATAAATTTCTACCATAAACAAGATATTGGCTTCAATTTTGTTCGGGATCATAAACTAGATATTTTCTGATCTAAGAGACAAAAATGTCTAAAGATAAAGTGGAAAGATTTAAAGTGTTTAAGAATTTCATAATTCATGGTAGTAGTTTGTAGGGGTATTGTTACTCTTTATAATTCTAATTTTATTCAGGGTACTCCTATATTGGAGGACAATAAGAATGTTGCTACTCATTCAAGCATATAAGGGATGAATTTTTTTGGTTTCTCTCTAATATTTATGCTCCTAATAAAAAGGGGTCTAGAAGGAAATTTTAAGATAATCTTGCATCTTTCAAGATGTGCTATCCTCATGGCCAGTAGATCATCATGGGATACCTTCTTGATTGAGTAATGTAGATACGATCCTTCATTTGATGTACTTGTAATCCAACAAAGAATTTGATCTCACCAAACATAGACATCTCAAATTCTTTACTCATAGCTATAGATAATGCTTTGCATACGTCATCATAACCAGTGAATAATATGTCATCAACAAATATCTTTGCTAACATTATTCTATTTTGTGGTCCTTCTTTGATGTATAGGCTACTGTTATCATTCATTCTCTGAAATCGAATACTTACTAGATATCTATGTAGTCTTTCATACCAGGTTTTGGGTGCTTTCTTCAGTCCATACAATGCTTTGTGCATCTTGAAAACCATATTCCTTCTACTAGGATCAAAAAATCCTCTAGGTTGTTCAATGTATACTTCTTCTTTTGGAAGTGCATATTTTACATCCATTTGATATGCTTTGTATCCTTTATACTCAGCATATTCTTGAAGAGTTTTTACTCCTTCAAGTCTTGCAACATGAGTAAAAGTTTCTCCAGAGTCAATACCCTCTTCTTCAGCATATCCTTTAAAAACTAGCCTGGCCTTGTTTGTAGAAACTTTACCATTTCCATTCATCTTATTTCTAAAAACCCACTTGGTTCCAATCACATTCTTGTTCTTGGCCTAGGCACAAGAGTCCAAGTTTTGTTCTTCTCAATCTGCTCAATTTCTCCATTCATTGCTTCTATCCAACTTTCACCATTCAATGCATACTTAACAATTCTAGGTTCAAATTCACATAGTAAGCATGTACCTTTGAGTTTGTTTCTTGTGATCACACCTTCTGTCCAATCTCCAATTATCTGCTCAGGTGCATGATGTATTTTAACATATTTTTAAAGTACTGGATCCTTCAGTCTAGATTCTGGACTTGATCCACTAGGTTTGTCATTCTCAAACATTATTTCCTATTCCTCTATCTGATGCTCGGGTTCCACTGTCTGTGACTTGGGTCCCTCTGTCTGTGACTTGGGTTCCTCTGTATGTGACTCAGTTCCCTCTGCTTGTGACTCAGCTCCCTCTATCTGTGACTCGGTCTCTTCTACCATCATGTCGGGTTGCACATTTTGCAACTCAGGTTGCACATTTTGTGCTAGTATATTCAGTGGTCAATAGTTCTGTTGTCCAATCACCATTGCTCGAGTCATAGGTATAGTATCAGGTTCATAATAAACAAAGTTCCTATAGTCTTTAGGCTCTTTATTGCTCTTATCTTCACTTTTTTTGCAAACTTATCAATCTTGACATGCACACTTTATATATGACTTTATGAGTAGTAGGATTCAAACATTTGTATGCTTTTCTTTTACATGAGTAACCTAGGTATATTCCTTCATCACTTTTTGCATCTAGTTTTACATTTCTTGCTTCCTTCAAGATGTAGCATCTACTTCCAAATACTTGGAAATAATGAACATTAGGTTTATAGCAATACCATAATTCAAAAGGTATCCAGTTACTACCTTTCTTCAGTTGAACTCAGTTCAGGGTGAACACTGTAGTGCTAATGGCCTCCTTCCAGTACTTGGCAGAAACATTCTTTTCCATCATTAGGGTTCTGGCACAATCCATGATGGATCTATTTCTTCTCTCTGCCATTCCATTTTGCTATGGTGTACTAGGGGAAGATACCTGTCTTTTGATTCCTCTCTCATTACAGAATTAATTAAACTCATTAGAAATGAATTCTCCTCCTCTATCAAATCTTAGGCATTTTGGTTTCTTTCCTGTTTCCTTTTCAACTCTTGCAAGATACCATTTGAATTTCTGAAAAACTTCTGATTTCTCTATGAGAAACATGGCAGTCATCATTTTGGAATGATCATCAACAAACAGAATAAAATGCTTTTCTCTAGTATAGCTTGTTGTTCCAATTGGTCCACATAGGTCAGTATGTACCAATTCCAAGACTTCATTAGTATTGTAATTCTTTCTTTTGAAACTAGTCTTGCTCATCTTTCTGATTTGACATTATTTGGATATTGCTAACTTAGATTTCTTCAAAATAGGAATACCTCTGACTCTCTTCATCTTGCTTATGTTTACCGGATTATCAAAATTTACATGACACAACCTTTTATGCTATAACCAGATTTCTTCTACATGTGCAATAAAGCATGAACCTTCACTGAGATCAAGATAGAATAGATTACCTTTTATTTATCTGCCAGTTCCGACTAGGGTCCCCTTACCATCCAGGAGCTTGGCCTTACCATTCATGAATTTGACCTTGAAGCCAATGTTGTTCAGATATGCTACACTGAGTAGATTTCTTCTCAATCCTTCAAACCAATAAGCATTATCACATTTAATTCCTTTAGTTAGAACAATGCAACCTTTTCCTCTTATACGACAAGGTCCATCATTCCCAAAACTGACACTCCCACCATCATAGTGTTCAAGATGTTCAAACTTTGTCTAAGATGCATTGCTTTCTGCAGTCTAAGCACGTTAGCTACAAATCTACTAATGGAATGGATATTTCCACTGGAGATGAAAGAAATGTCTATGCAGGTTACCTAAAATAATTATTTATTAAAAATGCTTAATAATGTATAGATGGAGTTTTATTTCTATATTATAGACTATTATTCTAAGAAATTAGATTTTATTTAAGAGAAAATATCTAAAACTTACAATAAAGAGCAATACCTAGATCTAATGATGATAAGATGGAAGAAAACTTACGACAAAGAACAATACCAATATTTACTAGCAATCACACCTTAGTGTGCAATGGGAACGCCGTAGAGTTATGGAAAGGTCATTTAAGTATTTTTTCCTTTGTTTGTCACTCCTTCTCATCCTCTCTAGATCTCCTTATCTTTGTATCAATATATCTCACCATGTATATATCTTTATAACTATTCCTCTTTATCTCTCCCTCTGTATGTCTCCTTATGTATCTTCCTTACTCTCTTTCTATCTTTACCTTTTGATTTATCTATAACTCTCTATATGTTTTTCCCCATCCTCCCAATTTATATCCATCTATATCTCTATCCAACCATCTCTCTCCATTACACCCTTCCTATACCTTTTAATCTAAGTTACATCTCTATATTTCTTCTCCCATCTCTCCCTCTATATGTATCTCTAACTTGTCATCTCTCTATCACTCTCTATGCCTATATATCTCCCCATTTCTAGCTCTCTCTATTACTTTCTATTTATATCTTTATCTTTATATTTCTCCATCTCCCCTCTCTATTTTTTATATATTAATGTTTAATTTTGAAATATTAATATAGAACAATAAACACAACATAAATAAATAAATGTAAAATGTGAAAAGAATGTCAAATAGGGCGAGGGAAAAAGCACAGATAAAAATAAAATAAAGCAGCATTATGTGCAAACTTAAATCTGCGTTCTCAGGTGCCAAAGATGGATAGAAAGTCTTAATCAAATCAAAGTCTATGCTAGCCTTTTAAGCATTAAAGAAGGATGATAAATGTCATGTACTATGTGTAGATTGTCTCAGTGATATTACCTATGCTTAGATGCTTTTGTAGGGCCTGAAATCTCTACCTTAGACCTTTAATAATGACGATGACAAGTTTTTCTTGGGAACAACTAATTACACAAAACATAAATGAAATTGATTCATCAAGATTAAGGAATTTAAAATTCTATTTTAAAAAATTTAAATTCAATTTTATCAAAAATTAAAATTATTTTTATTGATGGATAGTTGATGCTTTGTAAATGTTTCGGACTTGACCCTATATCCCCGGGTTTTTTTTTTTTTTAGTGATAGTGCATTATAATATAAATAAATATGGATTTATCTTAGACTGAAAGTTGAATACACTATCCAAAATATAAAAATATATTTTATTTTTTAAAAATCTTTGTTCTTTTTTTATTCTTGCTTTCTCCATGTCGGCTGTTCCAACTATAACCACAGCTCTCCTGCACAAATAGTATAAGAGGCAGAGCAGTTGGAGTTGGGTCTCTCTGAGCTGCCTCGCCATATAAAGAAGTGCATTTTTGAAAAGCTTTCATATACAACCACTGTGAGCGCACCTCTGGACATAACTACTAGAATCAACTACAATCAAGAAATTTTGAGGCATCAAAATAATGCCTAGCTGCAACATATTGACTACGACATGTTGATCATCATAAGCATAGCTGGACAGCGGTATCTAGACTATCGTTTTAGATTATTCTCACAACCGCATCCTATTTGAATCCACATCTTTCATGTGGTCTCTATTGTTATATCAATACTCATCTTGAGCATCTCGAGCACTCATCTGTACAACGTGTTTTCTACAAGCCGGGGACACATTAGTGATCAAACACATACACTTTCCTCCATTCCATATACTCATCATGTCATCAACAATAGTATCAATAATATAGATTTCTGATTTCATGGCTGGCAAACATTGGAACCTGCAGTCATTCACACATTGCCTCTGTCATTCTCTAGTCTCTAGCGATTCTATTGATATTGCATCCGGCGATCCACGAATCCCAACTTACACAAATCAAGCGCTTGCCATCTGGAAAAATTTACTCTGTGGTCTCATATCTGACAACAAAGTTTCTTCACTCCACATCGTCGGTCAATAAAGTCAAAGGAAAAGTCTTCCACCCAGCTCGCCGAATTCAAATCTTCAACATCTTTATTCCCAGGCTTCGCCCTAATACCATGTTAACTTTATTCAGATTTATGAATAGATGTATATGAAGGTCTCTTTTAATTTATGAAAAAAACAATTTACGTTAGGGTGCTATAATGGTAGTCAACTCTGCGTAATAAGGGTTGTCACCGCACTCCCATTTCCACATAGGCCGGCGATGACTGGGTAAAATAATTGGGATTTCTAGGCAACAAAGCTGCATTTTTGTTTGAAGTTCCAGAACCTATCGTTGCTTTAAAAAAGAATTTTGTGAACACTATTGAATTCTATATGCGATTGCGTATCTCTCTCCGCGTAAACTTTGTATGCCGCTGCCTTAAACATCTTTCCATGCTTTTGAATGAATTTGTTTCCCTTGTTACATCGTTGGTCCCATTCATACATAAATTCATGCTTTTTCTCAGACTAGATAAAATAATTGTTTATCCCAATTTTTGACTAATTTGCGATATTTTTTCTTTGAGAACAATAGAGATTTGATTTTAATAGAAATAATCTTGAAGACTTGTACGAGTTGAAAGTTTCTTTTATAGCATAAGTCTTGAGCTATTTATTTCTCAGTGAACCATGGGGTCTGATATTAATTTCCTGTGGGCATTGCTTTTGTTAACATCTTTTGTTGTTGTTTTGAAGATTGAGTAGCCAGTTTTGGCCAAACAGAAAATGTTGCTGCAAACCCAAATGCATTGCAGAACGGTGGTTCTCTTTGTAATTTGTATCTATTTGGTGGGTTTTACTACTGCTGCAAACCCAAATGATTTTAATTTGGATGGTTTTAGTTGGACAATTTAACTTCTCCCTCATGCCAACAATGCATGTCAAGAAAACAATCTATATACTTAGCACACTCCTTCCTATGCCCGTCACTTTCAATCATTTCTATTGACAGATTCATATTGACTGACTAGAGCGATAAGACTTCATTGAATAGTGCAAAAATAGGACTAAGCAATCAAACGGTTCACAAGATTTCAATGGTAGTCATTGCCTCTAGAACAGTTGCAACCGTTGATGTAAATATTTAGCCTAGCCTTCTTAAAAGAGAAATGCCTATGGCGTAAATAATAATAATAATAATAATAATAATAATAACCATCCCTAAATAACTATAACCTCTTCCACATAAAACAAAGATTTAACTTAAATGTCCAAACACTCAGCTGAACCAACATTTACTATTGCCCAAATGTCCACTAAATTTTATTTTTTCCTTATTGAAATAGGTACTGTAGCTATCTTAACAAATA
This sequence comes from Thuja plicata, assembly GCA_018584345.1. Classification (NCBI taxonomy): domain Eukaryota; kingdom Viridiplantae; phylum Streptophyta; class Pinopsida; order Cupressales; family Cupressaceae; genus Thuja; species Thuja plicata. The sequence goes on from MU226471.1 coordinate 41,371, forward strand.
TTTAAGCTTAAACAACTTGGGTCTATATTTTAGAATGCATTATCCGCTTACATTAGTCTAACTAGTAACATTGTCATAGGGGATACTTCTTGTGTTACTTTGGTTTGTTGGCCTTTCCATAAGTAGATAGCTTGGAATCTGGGGAGGTTGAGGCTCTATCTTCGCTTCCAACATCTGCACAACTTACCCCATACTTGGCCTCACTTCCTCATCCTCTTGAATGCATAACAACGCTGCAACACATTCTCTTCTCACCTCTTCCGCATCTGCCTCCTCTACAACATCCTCCTCTACAATATTAGTCGTGTTTCCCTGCTGAACTTGGGTTGCAACCCATAAAGGAAAGTAAAAATTACTTGAATCTTGGACGTTAAAGTTCAGATTTCTACGGCCAAAAATGATATCTAAAAGTGTCATACCAAAACTATAGACATCAACCTTCGAAGTGATGGGAAAAACATAGATCCACTCCGGAGCCAAATACCCTCTCGTTCCTCTTGTAGTGGTTAGAACGTGTCTAAAATCTCTACCCACAAGTTTTGCCAACCCAAAATAGGCCAGTTTTGGTGACAAATTTTCATCTAGTAGAATGTTTTTGGGCTTTAAATCGGCATGAATGATGCAATTTCTACATTCTTCATGCAGATAAAGTAACCCTGTTGCAGTGCCTAGTGTGATCTCAAGATGGGTCTTCCAGTTGAGTACTTACCATTTATTTTTGGACTTACTGGTGAACATAAAAGAGTTCAAAGAACCATTGGACATGTAATCATAAATCAACAACCGTCTTGCTCCTTCTGCGCACAATCCTCTTAGCCTGACCAAATTGACATGTTGTAAGTTTCAAGAGAACTGATTTCTGCTCAGAATTACTTCTCATCTTGTCATGAACACCTCATTTTCTTTACAGCTACAATTGTACCGTCTGGTAAAGTTCCTTTAAACACTGAGCCAAATCTTTCTTTCCCAAACAAAGACTTGAAATTCCTAGTTGCAACTTTCAATTCCTTGTAACTAAACATTCTAAGAAATGAGTTAGGGGAACTGCATACCTGTCCCTCAATCGTAGCTGATGTCTTCACCAGATAAAAACTAAAAAGATACCAAGAGCAATGGTGAGGGCACCAACAATACCCAGCACTATGCCCACAATACTTGTGCTTTTCTTTTTGTTGGAAGTCTAGAGGGACCCACTCGAATAGAGACATTTGAACTACTTTTTGATGGAGGAGAGTTGCACATGTTTAAATAATCTCTGGACCACATTTGGCATGGCCCTGAAGGCGAATTGAAACTAAACGTGGTGCACAAGCAGTTGCGGAGGCACAAATTCTGGCAATCTTTCTTTGTTGGGACAGAGTACGAGGAAGCGTAATCATTAGGCAACGCCAAACTCAGCTCGAGAAATCTGTTACTGCTCCCATTTTTGGCATCGCACTTTAATGGAATCTGTCGAACACAGCCACTAGATCCCCAATCTTGGCAATCCCATGCGCCATTATCTGCGGGCGTGAAGCCTT
>MU226471.1:48162-60117 GCA_018584345.1 Thuja plicata
TTGTAGTTGATAGTTGTAGGTCTTTAATATTATGGTTGTAATATTGGTGAATATGGTTGAACACCATAATGTAACCTCTCTTTCAATTTTCTATATAATAGATGCCCTTGCTCTTATTTCTCTAAGGAAATTTGGGCTTTTGCATATTTCTTTATTTTATGATCAGTAGATCATTGATTCAGTTGCCTTCAGATGGATCTGTGTCTAAGTAGAAAAGCCCAGTAGCATGATCTAGTGAGTTTTTCTAGGAGACTAGCTTTTTCTATCCACCAAACCTTATCCTTGGAAAAATTGTATTTACAAGATTTTCAAAACTTTGCCAAACAGTTTCATATTTATTGTCATCGCTCAGCATTAGAAAATTACCAAAATTTAATATCACGGCCTTGGAATCCTTTTTTTTTGTCTTGAGTGACCAAATAGACCTTCCCTCTGCGTCGAAGATTACCAGATAACCTTCTCTTGATAGCTTCAAAATGACAAACCTATTTCTGGTGGGAGTCTCCCTTTTGGCCACCCAAATAATCATCTTCTCTATTATTTTGGCATACCAGATGCTAATATACCAGTTGTTCCATTTGTACTAAAGAATCCCAACTCAAATGTGTCATTCTTGGAAATTATTATCTAATTTCCACTAAATGTTAAGTTGAAGTCCAATGGTTTTCTTATTGGGAAAATATTATTTATTATCTTTCCCTCCAAGTGGTGGTTGTTTGAATTCTCTCATTCGAACAACCTACTTAATTGTTGTTGCTGATGTATTGGTTGTATTAGATTTTTGATATAATAAAGTATTCTCTGCTCTCAGTGTGAATGTATGCATTTATGTTGAACCATGATAAATTTGTGTTGAGTCTATTCTTTGTTTTGTCTATTTAAATCTTCTATTCTCATTTCTCTGTTTATTTTTAGTTTTACAATTGGTATTAGAGTGGGTTCAAACCGCTGGTTGAGAAACAGAAAGGATTTCTACAAAAGTTATGGAGGATTTAGGATTGTAGAAATTTTTCTGGAAAGAACTTCAGAATATGGAAGATCCAAATGAAATATTTGCTGATCAAGAAAAGTCTCTCACTTGCAATCGAAGGGAAGACAAAGAAGCCAAGCACAATGAGTAATGAATATTGGGAATCACTAGATGAAAAAGCCAAAGCAACGATTATTCTCTCTTTAAACTATAACATGTTGTATAATGTTGTGAATGAAGCAACGATAAATGATGTATGGGACAAACTCACAGCCACATATGTGACGGCATCAAGAGCAAATAAATTCTTTATTATGAAGAAGTTGTATAAATTGAAGATGAGGGAAGATCAAAATATGATGAATCAACTCAACAATTTCAATACTTTGATCAACCAAGCAGACTTGGTTGGCATGAAACAAGACGATGAGATAGAGTTGTAACCATTCTTAGCACTACAACATCAAGAATGAAAAAGTTATCATTTGATGAAGTTTCAACAACTCTTCTCAATGAAGACATGAGAAGGAAGAATATGGAGTCTTCAAACAACGAAGCCCTAGCAATGGTGAGTACTGAAAATAGGGGGGGAAGCCACAATAGAGGTAAAATAACAACAATCAGAGGTCTCAATCTGCAAGAAGATTGTTGTCAAGAGGTAGACAAAATGGTTGTTGGTTTTGTGGTAAAGTTGGTCACGTCAAGAAAGATTGTCGCAAATACAAAAAGGTGCAAGAAAGGGTTTTGGACAGTGAACAAAACATTGCACATGACAAGGATGATGGTATTTTAGTACTTTTTGCAAGTGACACAAAATAAAATTCATGGGTCATGGATTTTGGTGCTTCTTTTCATGCCACTTGTTGCACGAATTCGCTCACAAATTATCAAGAAGGTAAATTTGGAAAAGTCTATTTGGGCGATATAATTCTTGTGAGATTATTGGCAAAGTTGATGTTGTTTTCCATTAGAAGGAGGAGGCCAATGGCTTCTCAAAGATGCTCATCATATTCCAAAGCTAAAAAGAAATCTGATTTTTGTCAGTCAGTTGCATACACAAGGTTTCCATACATTTTTGTTTGCGGATTCATGGAAGGTAACCAAAGGTTCCATAGTAATTGCCAAAGGCAATAGAGTTGGTAGTTTGTATCTTTTAGAGCATCCTAGTGAGGTGGGAGCTGCAATGACAATCATAGGAAATGATGTAGCTCTTTGGCATCAAAGGTTAGGCCATATGAGCAAGAAAGGCCTTGAAGTGATGCTTAACCGTGGTCAATTACCGGGTCTAAAATATGCAGATTTGGAATTCTGCAAAAATTGTCTTTGTGGAAAAAAAAATGGCTCAACTTCTTGAAGAATGGATATGATAAGAAGAAAACACCGCTAGAGCTAGTGCATTCAGATGTCTTCGGACCTATGGAGGTAACTTCTTATGGAGGTGCAAAATATTTTGTTACTTTTCTTGATGACTATACTCGGAAAGTGTGGATTTACATGATGTCTCATAAATCTGAAGTGTTTTTAAAATTTAAAATTTTCAAATCACTTGTTGAAAATCAAAGTGGTCATAAAATAAAATATTTAAAGATGGATAATAGGGGTGAATTCTGTTCTTTGGAGTTTGATAATTTTTGTGCAAATTATGGTATTCGTAGAATCAAGGTTGTCCCATATACTCCACAAGAAAATGGGGCAGCAAAAAGGCTGAATCAAACAATTCTTGAGAAAGCCAGATGTATGCTTTCTAATACTGGTTTAGGAAAACAATTCTGGGTGGAAGTGTTTAGTACCATTGTGTATTTAATCTATCGCAGTCCCTCATCTCGATTGGATTTTGGTATTCCGGAAGAAGAATGGTTGCGAAAGAGAATTTCTTATTCTCACATTTAGATGTTTGGTTGTCAAGCATTTGTTCATTTTCCTAAGGAGAGGAGGAGTAAACTAGATTCAAAATCGCAGCGATGTATATTTTTGGGCTATGTAGAAGATCAGTTTGGTTTTCAAATGTGGGATCCAACAAAGAAGAAAATTGTTAGGAGTCGAGATGTGGTTTTTAATGAGATGATATTTCCATCTTTGTTAGAGGAAACATATGGAAATAATTATATTCCCTTGTTTGATATTGCAAATTCTCAGCCCATATCTAATTCCCAAGGCTATACCACAATAAATCCTCAACACACATCCTTTTCACCCACCTCTATTTTAGCCCCAATTCCATCCATAACACAATATCATGACTCTGGTTTTTATTCTTATAATAACCAGTCTCCAAATAATGATGTTTCAAGTGACAATAATGTCACTAATTTTCCCCAAATTGACATTGGCCCTAATTCACAACATTTTTTTGCCTACAATATCACTCCATACTCCATAACTGATAGCTTATCCCAATATAATCAAGCATATGATTCTACAAATGATGTTCCTTCCCCTTTACTATGGCATACTACTCATGGCGTTGGCACTCTGCATGATCACACTGTAGCTTTGGAGGGAGTCAGCGGTCAAGTAGCAGAGGTGCCCACATTTTCTTCCACTGACATATGCTCTTCCACACTGGCCGAGTCTCCTCTTCACTCTGCCATCTGCGGGAAAGATTTCCCCCAACAAAAACATAGATTTTTTTCACAGAGCTGTTCTCTGCCTTCTACGCAACCTTTTGTTGCATCTAAAATCACTGACAGAGGACACGGTGTAACCTTTGCTAAACATGGTGATACTAGGCAGTCTACTGCTTCAGCATATGATCTGGATGCATGTCATGGGACTTGTGCAGAGACTCAAGGAGCTCGTAAATCAAGAAAGAGACAAATTAATTTTGAAACTTCTAAGAATGGAAGTGAAATTGAACAGAGAATAAAGAATTTTGATGGTAATTCACAGACTGTGATTCACAATAACAACAATCTTGATTCAAGCATTAATCCAAAATTGAGAAAATCAATGAGACAGAAGAAAATTCCTTCAAAATTTTCAAACTTTGAATTGTTATCCGCTAAAGAGGCAGAGCCTGAGATTTTAATTTCTGAGCATATAGAACTAGCAAATTATAAAGAAGCTTGTGTGAGCAATGATAAGGATAAATGGATGATTGCTATGAACGAAGAGATGAGTTCTTTGGAAGGTAATCACACTTGGGATTTGGTCCCTTTACCACCAAATTAGAAACCACTTAAGAACAAGTGGGTTTATAAACTGAAAGATGAAGGCAAAGGTACAAAATGTTATAAAGCTCGATTAGTGATGAAATGATATGTTCAATAAGAAGGGATTGATTTCACTGAGATTTTCTCACCGGTTGTCAAAATGACAACCATCCAGACTGTTTTGGGACTCGCAGCTGTGTGGGATCTTGATTTGGAGCAGCTTGATGTCAAGACTGCATTTCTACATGCTGATATGGATGAGGAGCTATATATGGAGCATCCTAAAGGTTTTATTGACAAAGGGAAATCACATCTTTATTGCAGGTTAAGAAGGAGTTTGTATGAGCTCAAGCAAGCCCCGCGACAGTGGTATCTAAAATTTGATTGCTTCATAGTTGAGAAAAACTTCATGAGATGTGAATCTGATCCATGTATTTATTACAAGAAAATTCCAAATGGTGAATTCATTATTCTGCTTTTATATGTTGATGACATGTTGATAGCTGGCACAAGTTCTCGAATTGTTGGTGAACTGAAAACCAAGTTGGCAAGTAAATATGCCATGAAGGACTTAGGGGCAGCCAAGAAGATTCTTGGTATGACAATCACACGGGACGGAAAGAAGAAAGCAATTACTTTATCTCAAAAGGATTACATTAACAAATTTGTGGAAAGATTTGGCATGACCGATGCAAAGATAGTTTCTACTCCTTTTGCTTCTCATTTTCAGTTGTCTTCCGAATTGTATCCAAAAACACAAGAGGAAAAGGAATTCATGGACACCATTCCTTATAAATCAGCAGTTGATAGCATAATGTATGCTATGGTTTCCACTCATCCCGACATTGCCTATGCGGTGGGAGTTGTAAGTAGGTTCATGAGCAATCCTGGGAAGCTTCATAGGGAAGTTGTTAAATGGATACTTAGATATTTATAAGGTACTTCAGATTATGTTCTATATTTTGGTGGCAACAATAAACAACTACAAGGATTCACAGATTCTGATCTTGCTGGAGATTTGGATAAAAGGAGGTATACTACCGGTTATACTTTCATGGTTGATGGAGCTGCCATTAGTTGGGCCTCAAGGTTGCAACACTCTATTTCTCTTTCCTTTGCTGAAGCTGAATACTTAGCTCTTTTTGAAGGTGCTCGAGAGATGATTTGGTTGCAGAGTCTACTTGGTGATATGAAGTATCAACAAGATGATTATGTTTTATTCTGTTATAGCCGCAGTGCAATTTTTATGGTTCACAATCATGCATCTCAGCGACATTCCAAACACATTGAAATTCATGCTCACTTCGTGAGACATGTGGTCGAAGAAGGAAAGCTGAAGGTTGTTAAGATTGACACTAAGGTCAATCCGACTGACATATTCACCAAAGTTGTACCCAAAGAGAAGTTCGAATGTGCTAGGACTTCTCTTGGACTTGTGAAGAAGAGGTAAATCAGAAAGAAGAGCATGGGAATGCTTATCAGTAGCAGCGTCTGTTGGCCATCAGGTGGGAGATTGTTAAGTTGAAGTCAACCGGTTTTCTTATTGGGGAAATATTATTTATTATATTTCCTTCCAAGTGGTGGCTATTCAAATTCTCTCATTCGAACAACCTACTTAATTGTTGTTGCTGATGTATTGGTTGTATTGGATTTTGGATATAATAAAGTATTCTCTGCTCTCAGTGTGGATGTAGGCATTTATGCTGAACCACGATAAATTTGTGTTGAGTCTATTCTTTGTTTTGTCTATTTAAATCTGCTATTCTTGTTTCTCTGCTTATTTTTAGTTTTACACTAAGCGAGGCACCCAATGAAAGAGAATTTCCAGCCTCGACTGCAGAACCATAACCCTTCAATTGAGAAAACATTGTAACGGCCAACAAAAGGGTTGAGCATAATTTTGCACTTTTTTCCATCGCTAAATTGTTAGTGACGGAAAGAACATTTCACAATAAATCCTCTAACCTGCTACATTCCCATCCAGAATGCTCTGGGTAGTATGAAAAATATTAAAGATTTCACAATAAATCCTCTAACCTGCCACATTCCCATCTAGAATGCTTTGGGTAGTATGAAAAACATTATTTTGTATTATCTGCAGTCTCCTCTAGAACTATCGAGTAGTCTCTATATTGAGGGATTTAAGTACTCTTTCAAAGTCCAGCTCCGTAAAGATGTTAGAGGAAAGAAGATAAATCTGGATGTACTTTTGAATCTCTAGAATAATATGACTGAAAGTCATAAAGCTCCAGCTCAATCAATCAATGTAATGTTTTATTTTATTTAATATAAATCTCTGATTGCTCTTTATTATTGCTGCTCCCCTTTTTCTACATATTGGGTCGCTAAATTGTTAGCGAATGAGAATACTCTCGTTTATTCTTTAATATAATTCCAAGAGAATTTCTCAAGATGAAAGAGAAACGTCACGTTGAATATTATGGTGACTGTATTTAATCGCTGTTAAATATTTCAGACATGAAAGGTAACATGTGGTAGGTGGACCTTAAAAAAGTTATTATATGCCTAAAATTACTTATGGAACGTCACTAGGAATTTATAGTCGTATCAGATTCTATGCACGATGCTTAGATTTTTCTTGTGGTTCGTATTCAATGGCGGTAATTATTCACTAACTCCTCAGCTGAATAAACATCACAAGTGCAAAAAAGAGACCTTAGTTTTGCCGTGTTTTGATTGCTAAATTGTCAGCGACAAAGTTAACCGTCAAGTTGAATATTTAAGTAATTGTATTTAATCGCTGTTAAATATTTCGTTCATGAATGGTGGCATGCATATTAATATGTATTTTATCGCTGTTAAATATATTGGACATGAGTGGTGACATGTATGTTATTTATTTTTGGTAGAAGTACAGATCTGTGAGTAAGGTTGTTTACCAGAGGTATGAAGTCTGGAAGTAAACCAATTCAATAGGGCCAGCACCAATTTTTTCGATTAATATTTAAGTATGTAGAATGAATTGAAATATATGTGCTTGGTGGACGATAGATCAAGCATTTTATTCACCATGATTTGAGATTGCCAATGAAAGAGGCATGAAGGAGAGAGAGTTAATGGGCTCATGTGAGGCGATGATAAAGGCATTTGAATTACTGTCAGTCCATTTGTTGGCCAATTAATCAGTTGTTCTATGTGAGAAGGAAGTTTACAACACAGTTCCTTTTCATCAAGACATAGACCTACGATCTCACTACCTTCACGCCTTCATATTCTCATCTGAAATCTTAATTAAAATCATATCATGCATATATTTTGAGATGTGATATTATCAAATCGTCAAATTTATGTATGTTCAAAGGGAATTCAACTGTAACGTTGGAAACCACTTAGAGATTAGAGAATTCTAGTTAGGAAATAATAGAAACGAGAATTTTAGCACAAGAAGTGTGGAAGAGATTGAATTCATTCTCTTTAAGCCTGTGCAAGGCATTTATAATAAGGCGCATTTGTTTCCGATGACGTGCTAATTCAAAGACCAAAAGAAATCTACTAGACAAATTGTAAAAATTACCAACCGTGAAACAATAAAAGGTGCAAATTTTTAATATGAATATCAACAAAAATTTCATTTATAGGTTATGATATGTATATGGTGATGATAAATATATAATTTTGTTCTCTTTCAAGTATGCGTCTAAGGTTTTAAAGAGTTGTAAGGAGAATAGAATTTATATGGCGATTATCCGCATTGTTATTGAAAATAATAGATCACAAGTTTGAAGATTTATGACCACATTGTAATCGGTGTAGTCATTATTGGTGATAGGAGTAATTTTAAGGAAAAATATTTTTATACTGAAAGTCATGTTAAGTACATTATAAATGGTGATATTTGATGATATTTGAGGGAGAGATTGTGTCAAAGTTTTATTCAAATACGATATTCTAAATTTTTAACTTTCAATAGCATAAATTGTCATGAATGGTGGCATAAGATTTATTATAGAATGATAGTATGATCAAAGTGATAGAATGAATGCTCAAAGATTGTGGAGGAGTAAATGATATTAAAATTGTTTTGATTAGGGGTAAACGAGCTTTGAAGGGGCAGTGAGACCCTATACAAAATTTTTTTTGGTTAGAATAAAAAAATCTCAAATAAATAGCTGCGAAAGATATAGATATTAAAACTAGGAGTCTCGTAGATCACAAATTCATAGCAACCTAAAAACCCTAACTGTAGTAGGCATGGTTTGTAACAATAAAATACCAAAGCCAAATAAGTTAATACTAAGGGTTTTATAGGTTCCCTTAATCTTGAGTATAATCCCAACAGATTTTTAGGCTTTGTTAACTTGATCAACATGAATTAAAAAAGGTCCCATAACAATACCTTCTAGCCTCTTAAAGATAAAACCAAGACAAATAACTCTAGAGAACACTAAAAGAACTAGGCCACTGAAAGCCTAATGAGACTTTTACTCCCAAAACAATCTTCCCCAACATAACTACACTCTACCTTAGTAGAAGCTAGGAGGTCACCTCAATAGGATAAAAAAGAGAAGGAAAATGTAGGATTAAAAATATCTTCTTAACCACATAGAACTCCACCTTCTTAGGAGTCCCCACCACAAAAAAAGAGGCCAAATATAGCCAGAGAAGAAACAAACAAGGATAAAGAAACCAATTATAGTGAGTGTAGGAGGAAGGGACAAGAACATCAATTCTTCATCACTTGAAACACTCACCACCTAACTCCACTAAAAACACTGCATCCAAGAACCAACGAGAACCTACACTAGAAAAACTAGTAGGGTGTAGGAAACCCAAAACAAAGAGAGGAAGGGAAAGGCAAATAGCACAATAAAGTACAACCTCTAAAGAAATTCACAACCTTCCACATCTAACAAAATAGTAGCTATGAGACAAGTACTTAAAACATAAATAAACACAATAGGAAGCAAGAATCCCAATATAGAAAGAGAAGTGAGGAGGGAGTGAGCACAACAAAGAAAATACTTTAAAAGAGCTCAAACCCAACCACCTTCAAAAAACTATAGCTAATAACCAACCAGATCCTACATGAAAGCACAAAAAAGGATAGACAAAGCCCAACACAGAGAGAGGAAGGAGAAGGGCATGGGCATAATAAAGAACACCCTCTTAAAAATCTCAAACCCAACAACCACCAAAATTACTACACCTAATTAATAACAGGACATGCGGGAGATGGAGCAATGTTATTTGTGGGTACTAATTCCCACCGGGTTTTTTACCATTTGGTTTCCCTGTAACCAAATTGATGTGTTGTGTAAAGTGTTATCTATATGTGCATTTACTTTGTATCAATCTGGATTAATAAGTATAAGATAAAGATTTAAAGTTGGAGATAACTGATTCACCTGCCCCCCTCTCAATTATCTCTGAAGTATTCTAACAATTAGTATCAGAGCCAAGTACCTTGGAGAGAAATCCTAACATGTTAAGGTAGATCAGATGGCATACTTTAGAAAAGAGAGCCCTAAGTTTGATGGAGAGAACTATCTGGATTGGAAGAACAAAATGATAACACATCTGCAGTGCATTGGATTTGAGATCTTTGAAATTGCTACACAAGAAGTTGAAATTCCATCTCTGAAAGACCTTGCAAAGGATGATGCTACTAGAAGACAAAAGGAAACATTTACCAATAATGTAATTGCCAAAGAAGCCCTAATAAGTGCATTATCTGACAGTGAATTTTTTGAAATCAAGAAAATTGACAAAGCACATATCATATGAAAGTATTTAGAAGACATGTTTGAAGGAGATGTTCAAGCAAAGAATGCATGCAGGAAGACATGGAAGAAGAAATACAACAGTCTTGATATCTTTCCTGAAGAGAACATTAGAGCTTATAATCAGAGGATAAATGAAGCAGTATCTGGAATCAGAAACAATGGAGGAGAAATTTCAGAAGAAGATATAATGGATAGGTTGTTAACTACTTTGACATCAGACTATGAAAACAAGATCAATATTCTAGAAGAAACTATGCAATTCTCACAAGACTTCAAGAGAGAGACTTTGATCAGCAAAATCTCTGCATTTGAGATATCAAGATTGAAGGCTGAACCTAAGAATGAAACAACCTTCAAAGCTTCGATCCACGGTAAGAAATCCACACACATCTCTAGTCATAATGAAAATGAAGAAATTGATGAAGAGCTAGAAGAGATAATTGCCATGATTGCTAAAAGAGAAAATAAGGGAAAAGGAAAATATGAAGGACAACTCCCATTCAAGTTTTTTTTATGCAATAAGATTGGTCGTGCTTTGCATCTAAGTGTCCCACAAGAGTCAAGAAGTTCAGATCTTATTACAAACCTAAGTATAGGAAGGAATGTTACCATGTTGAAGAAGGTGTAACTGATGAAGATTTAGGAGAAGATTAAATTGGATTCATTGCCCTTAAAGACATGGAAAGGTTTCTCTAAGATATAGACATTACAGATAAAGAAGAAGAACAAGAATTAGCCTTTATTTCCAAAGCAGATGTCAGAACTTATTGGGTCATTGACAGTGGATGCTCACATCACATGACAGGTGATAAAGACAAATTTGTTCATCTAGAAAAATACAAAGGTGGTATGGTTAGATTTGGAGATAACACTCCTAAACCTATCATAGGCAGAGGTTCCATCACCTTGGATGGAAAGAATAAGAAAAATGATGTTCTATATGTTGATGGTTTGCACCATAATCTACTAAGTGTTGGACAACTACTTGAAAAAGGTTATCATTTGGAGTTCAAAGACAACAAGTGCATCATTAACAACAAGGATGGAGACATGATTGCATTAGGCTCTAAAACAAAAGGTAATGTTTTTCAGCTTAATTCTAATGTAAGTTGTTTTTTTGCAAAAATAGATGACAGTTGGTTATGGCACAAGAGACTCTGTCATATCAATTTTGACAATATAGTAAAAATCAGTAATGTCAAGGAAGTTAGAGACCTACTAAGAATTACAAGACTAGTTGACACAATATGCAAGGAATGTGTTATGAAAAAACATGTAAGGAGTTCATTCAGAAGTAAGCAGACCTTAGCTGAAAACAAGTTGGACTTAGTGCATACAGATTTATGCGGTCCTACTAAAACAAGATCATACTATCGTGAAAGGTACTTATTTTGTTTGTTGATGATTTTTCTAGGATGATGTGGGTTGCATTCTTAAAAGAAAAGTCAGAAACCTTTGAGAAGTTCAAAATATTCAAAGCTAAGGTAGAGAATGAATCTGGACTAAAATTGAAATGTTTAAGATCAGATAGAGGAGGAGAATTCACCTCTGACTAGTTTTATGACTACTGTGAAGAACATGGAATAAAAGGGCAGTTGACTGCCCCTAGAACACCTCAGAAGAATGGAATTATAGAAAGGAGGAATAGGATTATACTAGATACAGCACGCACCATGATGATTGAAGGAAAAGTGACACACACCTATTGGAGAGATGCAATGAACACAACAATGTATACCATTAATAGAACTCAATTGAGACCAGGCATGGACAAGACACACTATGAACTGTGGTTTGGTAATGTACCTATAGTAAAATATTTTAGAATATTTGGCAGCAAGTGCTACATCAAGAGAGATGACAATGTTGGTAAGTTTGATGCTAGAAGTGATGAAGGTATTTTTCTTGGTTACTCTACAAAAAGCAAAGCTTACAAATGTTTCAATTTAAGATTAAAGAAGGTAATTGAAAGCACACATGTTAAGATTGATGAGAATTTTATGATCCAAGAAAGGTATTATGATTATGCACCTTTGATTGAAGAAGAACCCAGACCTAACAGTAAAGATACTATGATTGAAGAAATGTT
>MU226471.1:71710-94613 GCA_018584345.1 Thuja plicata
CCTAATATGTCTTATCATGCGTTAGGACCCCTAGGTAACAATTGGAGTAGTAGGGATCAGAAAATGCACACCCTTCTTCACCAAACTGTATAGATGGGTAACTTGAAATACATTTGGAAGTAGGGTTGCTCCCTTCGCTTCAGGCCATTGGAAATTAGCAAAAAAATTTAGCTCTTCCCTCCAGCAAAATAGCTTATTTCAATGGCCATCCATGAATTGTTTTAAATGGTCGCATGGTTTCCTTTGATTCTTTCAATGGCCATCCATGATTTTTTCTGCAATCTACCAACGTTTCATACATAGTTATTACAATTGAATATCCTCCTAGTACATAGGTGTTTCAAGTGAGTGAAATAGAACAAGACATTAATAAAATATTGGAAGGTACACCTTATCATGTGTAAGGACCCCTAGAAAGTCCCCATGACCACTTTTGACACATTGGAAAACTCAAGTGTGTCCCAAGAGGTCGTAGGACACCTTAGGATGCACTTGATTGTTCCAATGTGTCAAAAGGGGTCATAACATAAGATAAAGTATAATAGGACCCCTAGGAATTCCCCATGACCCCTTTTGACACATTAGAACACTCAAGTGTGTCCTAAGGGGTCCTACAACCTCTTGGGACACACTTGAGTGTTGAAATGTGTTGAAAGAGGTCATGGGGACTTCCTATGGGTCCTAACGCGTGATAAGGCATGCTAGGACCCCTAGGAACTAGGACCCCTAGGAAGTCCCCATGACCCCTTTCGACACATTGGAACACTCAAGTGTGTCCTAAGGGGTCCTACGACCCCTTCAAACACACTTGCTTGTTCGAATGTGTCAAAAGGGGTCATAGGAAGTTGCGTGATAGACCTTCCTACAGATATATCCACAAAATTCAAACTTCTTCATACATCAGGCCTTGCAAATCCAATTCTCATATGTCCTCCATGATGACATTTTATTGGACAAAGATGACCATAAATTATTTTTTCTTTGCATTTCATGGTATAAAATCTCATACTTCCATCGCCATACCTCCTTAAATCATGAGATTTGGTAACAACATGTCCAACATCTAGATGTTTAGGACAGTGTAGTGTTATTCCATTACCAACATACCCATTATCTGTAAAATGCTTTATGATATCACTCCACAGTGGAGAATTGTCTGAGACTAGATTGGCATTTCTAAAGATATACAAACCAATTCTAGGCCTGGAAAGGGCAGCATAAGTTATGTTTGCAATGTTAAGAAATCCTATATTTTCTGATGTTTTTATATTCAAATTAGGAATTCAATATTTCTTACCAAAGAAAACAATATCATATTGATCTCTTGTCCTTGGTCAAGAGTACATTTGCTAAGAATTGAGCTCTGAGTTCTAGATCCTAACTTTGCTATAATTTTGTCGTATTCACATATTCCCTCCAAAAATTGATCCAAAGCTCTGTTAGTAAAGTACACTATGAGAATGGGAGCAGAGGAATTTGAAATCTTATGAAGCAAATCCTTTACAATTTGCAACCTGGTAAATTTTTTCCAGTGCCAGGAGGGCCCTAAATAACGGCCAATGTTTTGGTGATCCCATCATTAATGGCCACCTCCTGACTATCATCAACATAATCACATTTGCAAACTTGTTTCCAATCAAAATTACATTCAAGATGAGCTATTTTTGTTAGTAATAACTGAGAGGGGGGGTGAATTAGTGGCCTCAAAATAATCCTTAAACCAACCCTTTAAAATTTTAACCATAAATTATATCTCAAGTTATCCTCTTCCCTACAAGATGAATGCCTTGAATAACTTACATCAATTTACTACTTGTCGGATTGCTCTGTTAAACCTTTTTCTGTATGTCTACCGATAAGGAGTCATCTATTTACTAAAATATAGTAAATATGCATAGTATACTGATAAATCCAGAATTAACTATGTAAGATACAAAATAGTAAAGAAATGAATCATACACACATAACACATGGATTTTAACATGTAAACCCTGTTAAGGGAAAAACCACTGGGACTGGTACCCCAAATTTTCACTCTTCTGACGTGAGCCCTGTTAGGAGCCAACCCTATTAAAGGTTACAAACACAGTGTTAGTTGTGACCTTGTTAGAGAATTTTAAACATAGAGGTTGTCACTTAGTATCGAGCATCTAATGTTGCCATCCTTGAATCAGCCTCTTTCTTAGACTGTAAATAGGCATCGGGCATATCCAATGCTACTTTCATGAATCAACCTTTTTGGCACTCCTTGAGATGTACCTCAATATATAGAAGACTGTTAACTCCTGCTTGGTTAAGAGACTTGATGCTTCAATGGTTGAACTGAAACACTATCACCTGTTCATATTGCAACTTGAATTGCAGATTTTTAGATCTATATAAGTACATTACCTCTCTGACCAATGTATCAATTCAATCCTTGTGCTCCATACTTTCATATTTGTGATGCTATGCTCACTGTTTTTCAGTGTCTGCATAATTCCTTAGCTCTCCCTTCAGCTTGTTTGATTAGGACTACATGAAGTTGTTCTTCATCAATTTCTCTTCAGCATCCTCTTTTTATTCACTCCCCTTAATCCCCTTTGTAAATGAATTAAGCTTGTCTCTTATATAGACATAATATTCATTGTTCCTTGGTTCTTGATTCTTGGTGTGATAAATAATCCAGCCAATTAGATTTAAAGCATCAATCCTGATTTGTTTCGTAGATATCTTCTTGCCTATTGTACAAATCAGCTTTAAATCAATTACTTATCTCTGGCTTTATCTGGATGATTAAAATAATTATAAGTATCTGTTAACTCTATCTTTAGCTTCTTTCCAGCTAAGCATTTTGTCATTTTCTAAATTCTTTGTTTTGTCAGTCAATACTTTAGTTAGTCATCGGTGATAACTAGTTGTTCCATCGGTGTGACTTCAGTTGTCATCAGGATCTCCATCCTTGTCTTTTCTGTCGGGCACCACTGAAATTATATCCATCAGGTTACTCTGTCTTTTGCTCATTAGGCAACACTGTAACTTTTCTCTTCGATAATTCTGTGTATTTCATCATCGGGAAACACTGTGACTTTGTTCTCTTTACTCTAACCGTCGGGTGCACTCCGTTGGTATATGCATTCACTTAGTGAATAGTTGACTTGTATGCATTACTGATTAGCATAGCCTTGATTCATGAGTTCTTTGAAGTCTTTAGTAGTATCTCCATGACCATACAGATTATATCAAGTTGACATCAATGACAATGCAATGCATTAACTGATATAATGCCTTGCATGATCATCAACTTAATATCTTCAAACATTTAATCAGTTACATGTCATCAATCTCTCCCTTTGTCATTGATGGAAACATACTATATTATCACACTATACTATTGCTAATACAATATGAAATATACAATTTCATCAAGCTTTGCTAATGTAACTATTACAAATGTTTGGCTATCGGTAATCTCAAATAGCTTTGATTTTATTCTTGCATCTTTTCTATCTGTCTTCAATCCCTTCATTGGATGGATGTATAATCTTTCTTTGTCTGATTTGATGTGTTCTCCTACTGTGTCAAAATCTCTCCCTTTGACTGTTCTCCTTTCTTTTGATGTTTTGTGTTCTTTCCTTGTGTCAATTTCTCTCCCTTGATTGTTCTTTTCTTTTGATGTTTTCTCTTGTCAGCAACTCTCCCTTTGTATCAACAACTCTCCTAGTGTATAATCTATCCATACAATCTCTCTCTATTGGAGTAACGTGATAATGGATAATCTCTCTCCCTTAATCTCTCTCCCTTTCCAAAAGGATATGAAAATATGAATAATCTCTCTCTCTTTGACAGCAATGCCAAACAAATATCTCACAAATATATGACATTAATGTCAAGCAATCTTTTCTCTCCATCCATAATATATTCCTTGAATTTCCCTTATCCATCAGCAATACAGCAATATGCTCTAGTGCTTGGTGATGATATATACTTGTTTGTATATAGATGTAGCTTTGAAGTTCATCTCTTTGCTTGCATCAACATGAATGATATTCTGATAATATGTAGGCTGATGCAACCTTCTAGTCAACTTACTGACTAGTAGACAAGGGTCTGACCTCTAGTCTCTTTCTTAAGTACTCAAATGTATCCTTGGGTAGTGGTTTGGTGAAGATATTGGCCAATTGTTCCTTTGATTGCACATACTCAAGTATGACCTCTTTTGCCTAAGCTTGTTCCCTCAAATAATGATACTTGATGGCAATATGCTTTGTTTTAGCATGCATGACTAGATTTTTAGAAATGTTTATTTCACTTGTATTATCACAATAGATAATTACTGGTTCTAAAATTTGCATATGGATACCTTCTGGTAACTATTTGATCCATGCAATATTTGAGCAGTTTGCAGCAACAGCAACATACTCTGCCTATGTAGTAGATTGATAGATGTATCCTTGTTTCTTTCTGATCCATGTGACAAGTCTGTCACCCATGAAGAATGCTCCTCCATTTGTGATCTTCCGGTCATCAATATTTCCATCCCAATCAGCGTCAGTAAAGACCTCAAGTTCAAATTTGCCTTCTCTTCTATACCATAAGCCACATTCCTCAATATTCTTCAGATATCTTACAATTCTTTCCACGGCAGTCATATGTGATTCCCTGGGATTAGCAGAAAGTCTAGCAACTATTCCTACTACATGTGCAATATCTGGTCTAGTATGTACAACATACATGAGTTTTCAAATCATTGATCAGTACAAAGTCTGATTTACCTCTGATGACTTGTCCTCCTTTGTCAGTTTGCATCCAATTGCCATCGGTGTTCCAACTGGTTTGGATTCTTCCATCTTGAATATTTTTAGTACTTCTTTGATGTATTTGGACTGTGTAATGAAAATACCTTCTCCTTTTTGCATGATCTGTAGACCAAGAAAGAACTTGATCTCTCCAAACATAGACATCTCAAACTCTTTTCTCATTTCATTTGCAAATGATTTACATAGCATATCATTGCCTCCAAATATGATGTCATCAACAAATATCTCAGAAATCAAAGTGTTAGCTTCAGTATCTTCTTTTAAATAAAGATTAATGTTTTCACTATTTCTTACAAATCCAATACTTATAAGATAGGAATGAAGTCTTTCATACCATGCTCAGGGTACTTGTTTCAATCCATATAGGGCTTTGTGAAGCCTACATACCATGTTCCTCTTGTCTGGATCAACAAACCCTTCTGGTTCACTACTACATAGAGGGGGCTTTTAACACAATTTTTGAGACAATTTTTGATTGAATTGTCTAAACTTGAGACAAAACAAAACTTGTATATTGTCTTTAATATTGTCTGTAAGTGAGTGTCTTAAATTGATGTCTTAAAGAACTGTCTTTATAAGACAATAAAAAACACTAAAATTATTGTCTCTTGAGAGACAATTTTTTGTCTCTATAAAGACTATAACAAGCATGTCTAAAATCTAAAATGATATAAAACAATGAATTTAAAAAATCAATATTGTTAAATTACAATATAATTGATTAATTATTAGGGCACGATGGAATCGAACCATCATCCTCCTGCTTGTAAAGCAGGTGGTCTTCCATTGAGCTAGCACCCTCTAAACACAAGCTCTTACAATGCAATAAATGCCATTTTTATATAATTAAGCAGATTAAAGATAAGCTATAAACTATGTTTGACATATCTAATCCATATTATGATTGATTTATGCTTTCAATATTTTCAACTTTTATTCAAAAATACACAACAAAGAATATACAATACACATATACAAGTAATGGGAATGGAGAAGATATAACCACCATTTTTCTAACTGTCACTAATACAAAGCAGTCATTTTTAAATTAATATTAGTAACTTAAAACAATATTAAAAGCCATTACCCCTAGAAACACAAGAATGGAATAATTGAGGTTTCAATTCAAAAATCTATAACTTCTTGTTTATAATTCAGTTTTCATTTCTAGAAAAATAAGTATAAAATACAATGTTCATATAGGAACATTATACTAATAGACTATTTAAACTAATAGCTGAAGCAGATGTACTTTGATTTTCAAATTTCTCTGTCAAAAAATAAGGCTGGGATGGGATATCCTTCTCTACGAGAAAGATTTTAAGTTGATACTCAAATTATAAGATCTTAATGTCATAACATAAAAATATGTTTTTAAAAACTAAATTAGTACATGTCATTAAACTTATGTTAAACACAAAATACTCATTTGGAACCAAAATTTGCACTCATAATTATGTGACAACACAAAAAGGATCCAAGCTTTCACCTTGCAAAAAGGGTACACATACCGCCCCTCCACCGATATGCAGAACATTTTCCTTCAAGTAAAATTTGCACTACAAAGACAAAAATAAATGGTCACAATCTACAAATGAAAAGAAAGCATTAACACTAAATCTGGCTATGAACCAACTGGGAGGAAAGCTTATGTTTGATTGGAGTAGGGTTGGCCATCAATTCTCCCATTTGTAGACCCTTAATCTCTCCTTCAACCGGCTCAAGATATATGACAGTGGGTTCAATCTCTCAGGCTTCTCAACTCTCAAGGAGGTGGACCTATCAGACAACCAAATCTCTGGTAACAAGGTACTTGCTGAACTTTTCAGTTTGCAGAACATTATTACAATTTCTCTTGCTGGTAATAGCATATATTTGATCCCTGAACCCGCTGGACCAAGTACCTATACCCCCTTCAACATCTGGATCTCTCTAATAACAATCTCAGAGGAGACATTTCATCTTTGGCTCAAATGCCCTCATTACAATATCTGGATCTTTCTACAATACCTAAATATTTCTGGCAATAATTTCAGAGGCAAACTGAGTGCAGAGCATGTGCAAAAATTTGGGAGGCAGGCCTTCATTAATTCTGGAATTTAAAGTGAATCCCTGCAATAAACACGCCCCTGAAAATGCCCCTTCCCCTGCCCCTACATCTACTCATGGGGTCCTAATCCCTAGTTCCATTGCTCGCAAGCCATCAAAAGAATCATCATCATCATCGTATAAATTGAAAAAACCTACAATTGCAGATATTATAGCCGCAGCAACTGCAGTAACATGATAACAATGGTGATCTTTTCTGTATTTTATCTCAGAAGAAAAAAGAGTAGCCCAATGTTGTCCAAGGACTGGTCTGTGTCTAGGTCTTCATTCCCCTATAAAATGGAGATTCCCATAATTGAACCTGAGGTAGGACTGTTTTCATTTGAGACAGATTCAGGCACATGGGTTGCAGACATCAAGGATTCTACTTCTGCTCCTGTAATACTTTTTGGAAAACCTTTGCTGAACCTCACTTTCACAGATCTTTTAGCCCTCACTGGCTACTTCAGCAAAGATTCAAAAATGGCAGAGGGGCAAAGTGGGCCTATTTACAGAGCCATTCTGCCAGGGGATCTGCATGTGCCAATCAAAGTCCTAGAGAAAGCTAAGGATATCGATGTGGAAGAGACCACATCCAAGCTTCATGCATTTGGTTTCCTGAAGCACCCCAACATACTGCCCCTTGTGGGCTATTGTGTTGTAGGAAAGGAGAAATTGCTTATCTACGAATTCATGCAAAATGGGGACCTTTATCAATGGTTGCACGAGCTTTCGGGAGTGCAGCCCGAGCAGGAATGGAGCACAGATACATGGGAGGAGGAGCAGCCTAGAATTTCAGGAGAGCGGATGGGATGGTTTACCAGGCACAAAATCGCTCTTGGTATTGCTATAGCCCTTTCGTTTCTTCATCATGGATGTTTCCCACCTATAATCCATAGGGGGTTAAGCTCCTCTAATGTTTTACTAGATGGACATTTTGAACCCCATGTGGCCAAGGCTGGAATCAGAGACCTTGTAGAAGGGAACCGCCTCAATTCCATACCTGAAGTTGAGGAATATGCTAAGGGTGATGTATACAATTTTGGGATTGTGTTGCTGGAACTGGTCACAGGAAAAATGGTTCGTGGAGATACCATTCCTGATGGTTTTGATGAGGATTTGGTTAGTTGGATTCGGTATCTGATAAGGGAGAAACTGGGTGAGAATGCATTAGATCCAAGATTGATTAATACAGGCCCTATGAATCTAATGTTGGAGACCTTGAGAATTTGGTATCTTTGCACTGCAAAATCATCTCTTAAGCACCCTTCAATGCAACAGGTTGTGGGTCTTTTGAAAGATCTCCAACCAGATCGAGTTCAAAGATGATTTATTTTGACCTAAGTTTTCTTCTGTACTTCAAGTCATCTCTGCTCCCTACATGTGGAGGCTGCCATAGAAATGACAGCAAGATGGTTTGGAGCTTTTGTTATATTTATTTTTCTGCAATATTTAGCAATGGAACCTGATTGTTTGAATTCTTTATGTATCTATTTTACCAAAAAAAAAAGTGGAAAGAAATGATATGACAAATAAAGATGATAATAGATGATAGAAAAGAGAGAAAAAACTTAAAATAGTAAAAATTGTATTAAGAATAAATATTGACCTTTAGAGTATTTTATTATTCAAGTATTGGTCGAGTCCAGCGGTTTCAGACTCATTTCTTTGACTTTCCACTGGGTTGACTTCTCGCTCTTTATAAATCAGATTTGTTAGCACAATATTCTGCAAACATAAAAAGTAATTAAACCAAGTAAAATGAAGTACAATGAATAAAAACTTCAAAAAATATAATTTGATTGCAAGCCATTCCAGTAATCTAGCTAGTAGTATTGTAATTAACAGCTCATCTAATGTTTAAGTGCTACAGCTATAAGGGATAAACTTATAAATACACAAAATTGGTATTGCAGATTGTGCGACAACCCTCCAATAAACAACTCATTCAATATAGTTGCAGCTATGTTGAAGTGATGCACCTATATTGGGGATTGTGTTGCAGCCCTCTTTGCCAGAGTATGCAATGCAATGCAATAGCACCATCATGCTGCTATTTTTAGATTGCACTTGGCGACAAAAGACCTCAAAATACTTCCAAACCTGCACACATTATTAAACATAAATGGTATCAATCATTCATTGATAAGTTATCCATCCTTCAACTTCCCATTCAGCTAGAATAGGAAAGGGAGTCAAGATAACATGGAAGCACCAAAATTGCCTAAACAAGAAAATTTTCAAGGCAATCAACATCTAGTATGTTAGAACCCCAAATTGTTTACCGTTGTTATTAAAATAAAATTATCCTCTGATCATCGGGAGACCACAGATGAGCAAGGGCCAAGGACAACATGTATTTGAAGATTTTTTTTCAGATATACACATCAGATAGAGTAAGTTCTTCAACACCTATCCATGAAAATAATAAATGTCAACATTTGTTCGATTTTATTCTCATGCCAAAAACTCTTGACAATTATACATTTTACGAATTGTCTAACTTAGAAATATAGATAATTAATATAAACTACTAGTAAAGTAGCATTAAGAAGAAATACCAAACAATTTTTCAAGATTAGACTTCAAAACCCCATTTAAGTCAAAATCTCAGTGCATCACCTCTTTTCCTTTTTTGATTTCTCTCCCTTTTACCTAATAAATCAGTGGAATAGGATGCAATTATTCCACTGATTTATTAGGTAAAAGAAAAACTCTTTTGGATGCAAGATAGAAAAGAAATAATGCAAGACCCTGTTATGAAATTCCATATGTAGGAAGCAGCAGTGCACAGACAGTACGACTTTTTGCTAATTTCCTCTTTCAAGAAAGTAATGTTAGAGATTACCCGTTCCTGATAACCAAGCTTTTCTGTGTGGTCTAGAAGTTTCATATAATTCATTAATTGAGCACTCACTCGATTGACTGTGCTCATCATTTTCTTTGCCAGAGCCCATGCCATAATGACTACCAGTTAGAGGGAAAGATGCATATTTTAGCTGCAATGATTCCTTGATCTGGTATCTATCAAGCAGTAGCCATATGATCCAGGTAAACGGGGTGGCCAATAACACCGCAAGCAGGCATGGAAATATAATTTCAATCAAGATGTCCTGTTTCTGCTTTCTCCACGTGTTTCTCACACATGTGCTCAACCATTGGGCATCTGTCATTATTCCTTCCATTCCTTTGTTTATTTCTACTGCCATGCCCGCTAAGGCTTCTGATTCATTCCTGTATTTCCAAGCATTATATCGGACGGTTAATATAGCAGGCACACTTCCCTCTATTGGAGGATCATTTTCTAACTGTGATTGTTGCCCTTTTACTTTCAACGGAGAACGTGAAATATATGAAACCTCCGTTCCCTTTGTTGGATGATCAATTTCAGACGGTGATTGTTGACCTTTTACTTTGAACTGAGAATAAATATTAGGAGATAATTAGACAAAAGAAATAGCAGATTATACCAGAAGGCAATACTAAAGCTTTTCTCAAACTAAGAGATTTACCATGCCACTGCTATCCATGGCTGTTAGTGATATAAATATATGATGATATTTGGCCTCGTACGCATTTAAAAATTTAGGGAGTGAGTGTCCTTCCTAGTAAACAACCACATTAGACATTGAGTTAGCCAAAATGATTTAACATAAAGACTTTATATTATTGTACAAATTTGAGTTTTACCTTGGTTTTCTTTTGCCTGATATAATTTATGTTATTCTTCATAATTTGAAAGGAGTTACCTTTTCCACACTTTCATGGAGCAATAAATCTATGCATCTCTCAATTCGGTGATATTTGTATCTGCCCTTTTGTGTATGTTCCATGGTTGTGAAACCAGGAAAGGTTGAGATTTCAGAACTTGATGTTTCAGATGGCAATAATGCCAATTGTGCAGCTGTATTCAACAAAAAGCCCTCTGTCTGTATTGAATGGAAGCAAACTATACTTTAGGCTAAACATATTCAAATTATAATAAAGTAGAAGAATTTTTTAAACATATGATTTTAAACTTACCTGTACCATCAGACTTGACTTTCCCATACCCCAGCTGCCAGAAATGCCCACTGTAATGAGAGGTTTTAAATAAGGGTTCAAAAGCAATGCGGCAAGGCCATGTGCAAAATCACTTCTTCCTATAAAATTATTAATAACCACTTTGGATAAGCATGTTCAAAAAACAAATGTTTAAACATTCATTTTATTTTAGAAAAGAAAACCAGATTATTTCCTTACATTTTACCAAGATTGTCGGATGTTGTTTGCAGATCATTTCCCTGTTCTGCAATACTTTGTAGTTGCTTCGAAACTGTAGACAAGCAAGCGCAGAATAATAATATAATATCAAATTTCAAATATGTAATTACATAAAGCTATAAAATATAATATTAGAACCCAGGTAGAGCAAAGAAATAAAGAGAATAAACACAAATAAGGAGAATTTGTTTACATACAAAGGACTCTTTCATTCAATCAAATGGATGGATTAGATGACGCCTCACTAATGAGGTCTTTGCTTTGTACTGATAGCTAGAGGCAGAGGAGAAATA
Organism: Thuja plicata; assembly: GCA_018584345.1. NCBI lineage: Eukaryota > Viridiplantae > Streptophyta > Pinopsida > Cupressales > Cupressaceae > Thuja > Thuja plicata. Next base: position 83,154 of record MU226471.1, read on the forward strand.
GAAATAAAGTAGAGCAAAACAAAATAGAGATAAAACTAAGATGCATTCAAATTCCAAGCTTTTAAATATGTTTCAGAATGATATACAATATTCAGATGCATAGAAAAACTAATAAAGAGCTGCTTCTCATGGATTATACATTCACAAAAAATACCAAAATATATCTTCTTTTCTTTTGCTAATCCTTTGTTGTTGCTACAGCAGAACAAAACCTCCTTTGTGTCTCTTGTTTTCTCAGAATTTGCTGCTCTATTTTTAGACTTATTTTTACACCAAAAATGGCTCCCTATCTTTGTATTCCTATTATGTTACATGTTTTTGTGTCCGTGAGGATATCAAGTATCATTTTGTAATTTCTATTGAATTATTTGTCGATCTACTGCCTTTCATGGATTTCTAATCAATAGCAAATCATGATCTTACTGAATACCCTGGCTTTAATCTCGAGATCTCAAGTTTTTTAAATGTCTGAAAATGGCATAGCATCTTCCATGGAACATATATTGGCCCAGGATAAGGAGATAGGCTCTTACATAATATCAGAAATGGAGCATCCACTCTCATAAAAGGCTTTGTTCATAGTTTGAATACTTTACTGAAATCCTTTTTATTTTGATGAAATATGTTGAATGAGCATCATCAGTACATTGTTTTCAGTTTTTTATTAAAAAAAATACTGAATATAACTAGCTACTATTTAAGTATGCAAAACCCCAAAATTATTAGGATGCTTTGAAAGGACATTTATCATAGTTTTGATTAAGAAAAAGGGATAATAAGATCTCTAATAAGATCTGAAAATGATTACAGAGTATCTTGAATAGGAGCTAATGGGTAGCAAATTGGCCCTGTCCCTAGAAATCATGCATCATTTTTAAGTCTTCCAAATGCAAAGCTACAGACACATCAAACTGTGGGAGGAGATATTAAACCCTAGTTCAAAGCTCCCACGACTAAGAAACAAATGAAAAGAAACATTAGAATTCATAAAATCCAAAAACTACCAGATGAGTAAATTCAGTAGTTAAACAGTTATGACTGGCATAGTACCACAGCTCCATTAATTTCATGAAACATACTAACATAAGATTGGTATTCAGATTTTATCAGCTAATAGCAAAATGGTGGAAAATATATCATTGTGAAATATATTGTAGTAGAGGTAATTCCATACCTGCAACAGATAATGTCTGCCAAAGCTGCCAGTCAACCTTCCTTTGCGAGCTGCAACCTGGAGGAGAAAAATATCACATAATTTAATTTTTCAGCATTCATTAGGATTTAAAATAGTATAACAAGGCTTAGAGGGGAGAAATTTCCACAAATATTTCAACCACACCTATTTGAGGGCCTTGAAACAAGGAGTATATATCTCTGAGCTGATGAATTATTGGCTTGGTGGTAGCAGTTTAATAGCCCACAGAGGCAGCGTATGGTGAGGTGGTGTATGCAGAGGCACTCCTGAGCCCATGACTACTGCAACCCGATGGTGGTGAACCTGGATCTCATACGTATGCCATGGAAAAATTGAAGGAATAGAATCTTGCCAAATGTGACATGTATGCCTGGGGCGTAGGAGATAGCAGTATAGAGAGCAGGAAAGGAAAGAATGACAATGGCCATCAAATTTAGCTATTTAAACAAATCATTCCATGCAACCAAAAATTAATATCATTTCAGCTTAGACATTATATAATAAGGAGATGAGCTACCTTCAAAGAGCAGACACTAATTAGTTTGAGATTGACTCCATATGCTTGTTTTTCAGTCTTTGATTAAGAGCCAGAACAAGTTGATTTTTCATAGACTCTTAGCTACCAAACTAGGAATGGGTGGTGTCCAGTTGATGGAATGTTAACATACCATAATGTTATCAAATTTTCCACACTTTCAAGTGATGTAGCTCCACTTATAATGGGGATATGAGATTTGATAAAAAGAGGTTTTGACCTGCCCCAAATAACGTAAAAATTATTGAGATATATACAAGGAAGGGCATACTGATTTCTAATTCAAACATTTTCCAATATTGGAAGAGTTTTCATATGTTTAAAATTGGAAAAAAAATCATTATCTAAGTGTTGGGTAATTCAAAGAAAAACTAAAAAGGTAAGCCAAAGTTCTTGATCTTTAACTTTACAAAGCCATTAAGAACTTTTAAAGATATTCGGGAATGCATTTTATCTTCTTTGTTGAGATGCAATGAAGTTGTTAATGCTCTCTTTTGAATATTGAGGGAGTTTGGAGTATTCTGAGAGCTCTTTCTCTATTCTATTTTTTTTTTTTTTTTTCAGTAAAGATAATCTCAAATTGGAGTAAGTTCCAAATTTTTATTTTCCCTTTAAAAAAAGAGAGCTTCTTAATAAATTGAACCATTATGGAACCTTCAAAATAGGGGGAAGTTTCCCACTAGAATTTTTATAAAATTTTATTTTATTTTATGAACTAAATAAAGGAAACATTTTTTTATGGTCAAGAGTTCCTTGAGTGTTCATACCTTACCCAAGTCAGGTATTACCCTGATCTGGGTAGAAAAGCCCAACAAAACAAAGGAAAAACTGAAAACTATAAAAGGAAACTGTTTAAAATGAAATAGGAGGTAAAATACAGATCTTGGGTTTATAATTTACATGTCTGAGACTTAGCGCAGATCCAAACCTTGGCTTCCAGGAAAAAAATCCAAGCCCTTTACCTTCAAACCAACATAAATATAGGAACAGTTTTCTTATTACTTGCTGAGGGCTCCTCAAATATACAGCCTAGAGTTTTCAATAGATTTTCTGTAATATTTAATTTAATCTCACTTAAAGTGAATAGAACCAAACAAACTTTCCAACCATGCAAAACTAACTTAATAGGAGAAAATTACTGGGCTTGGTTCCGCCTCAAATTGGTTTACCAGGGGAAAACCATTCTATCAAAGTGTCAAATTGTTTCCCTTTCATGAAGATTATGTAACTGGAAGAAAAATGAATGATTCAATTAACACAATTTATCTCTGTCTATATATTGTGTGGTATATACTACACAACTCATCATTGTTTTTGAGTATCAAATATCACCATCTTCTTAAAAAAATATAAATTTACTAGAAACAGACCCCAATTGGATCTACAAACCTGGAACAAAGGTGTTTTGAGGACTTCCATTGATGACTGGAACGTTCTCTGTAATACAGGAAAGAGAAGAAAGAATTGAGGGCCATATCTCAGGTTTGTCCCTTTCCAAAGATGCCAGCAGAGTCTCATTTTTTGTCTCATTCTATATTGGTTGTCCAGAGAACATATATTCTATTGACCTTTATTTTTTCCCGTGAACTCCCTGCCACAAAAAAGGAGTTGAAAAAATTTGAAAAAATACACTTCTCAAGGAAATAAAAGAAAAAGAAAAAGAACTGCTTGCACTAGAAAGCTATCAACAATTAACAAGATAAAAGGGAACACATAACTGCAGGAAAAAAAAAAGAGATTTGATTCAACAATCTTACCTAATGCATTGAACAATTTGCTGCACCTATTGCTCCTTAGAAACTTCGATAATATTACTTTCCCTTTCCCCTTGGATTTCAGTGATAAAGAAATTAGACATGGTGCAAAGAACTGTGCCTTCAATGTCATATGCCAAATTCATGTTGCCAATGCCACATCCCCTAGATTCAAGTTGCACATGAAAATTAAGATTGAAAAAGGGGTAGCGGGAGCCTTGTACTCAGACCAGATTTCTCCTCATTTCCAAACATACCCCCATTTGGGTATTTTCCTTTGACGCCAAAAACTTATAATCTATTCTGCTGGAGCCACGAGCAAACCCAAAAATGGATGATTCTGGCTTAATTTTCCTTTGAAAACCCTCTACATTTGAACATAGCGCTCAAACCTGCGGTGGCTTTTTCCAAATTTAGGGGAAAGACAGCTAGGGTTCTGAGAACCCCAATCTTGAAATCCCATTCCTGCCTTGATCTCTCATTTGCATTTGAAATTTTCCATAGCAAAATCTACCCACTTTCCTCCATGGTAGACTCAATGAGGCGTGTGACCATCCGATAGGGCACTCAGAGTGCCTCTCTGAACGAAATTCACGACTTTGTTGAAAGTAATAAGCGGTGGGTTTTCTTCGTTTAAGATGGGGATGAAAGCACTTTCCCGCTTCAATTTTAGTTTTGCAAATTGTTTATTTTGTCATTTTAAGATGAAAAATTAAAATAGAAATTAGTACGATAAATAAAAAATAAAACAAAAGAGAAGTTAAGACAATAATAGATTTTTGTCTTAAAAAATTGTCTTAAAATACCATAGTTTGTAGTAGTGGTTGTTCAATGTATACCTCTTCTTCAAGTATTCCATTTAGGCATGCAGACTTGACATCCATTTGATATACCTTGAATCATTTATATATAGCATAAGCAAGCAATATTCTTACTCCTTCTAGTCTACCAATGAGTGCAGAGGTATCTCCATAGTCAATTCCCTCTTCTTGTGCATACCTCTTGCATACTTGCCTTGCTTTTTTTCTTGTGACTTCTCCATTCTCATTTAGTTTATTCCTGAATATCCATTTTGTACTGATGATATTTTTGTCATATGTTCTTGGTACAAGTGTCCATGTCTTTTTTTTATCTATCTGTTCAATCTCTTCATTCATTGCACTTATCCATTCATCATTATCTAGTGCAGCATTGACGGATTTGGGCTCATACTCACAAATAAGACATCTTTATTTAGAGACTTACTTCTAGTTCTCATACTAGCCTTCTTGTCTCTAATGATCTGGTTCTATGGATGGTTCCTTCTAACATATCTTGCAAGTACATGTTCAACTCTTTGTCTATCATCTTGATCATCATTTTATTCTTCATCTAGTTGTGCATCATCTTGAGCAATATTCTGATCATCAATACTTGCAGCCTGATGCTCGGGTGCAATGATCTATTGCTCCAGAGCTCTACATTTTTGGTAGGGTAGAGTGTCAGGTTCCTCATTGTAAGTAAACTTATTGTAGTCCTTTGGTTCTTTAGTGCTTTCCTATTCATTCTTCTCTGCAAATTCATCTATCTTTACATTTGGACTCTCAATAATTTTGTTAGAGGCTTTGTTTAGACATTTATAATCCTTTCTCTTGGTAGAATACCCTAGAAAATTCCTTCATCACTTTTGGAGTCAATTTTTCCATTTCTATCATCTTTTAAGATATAACATTGACTGCCAAAGATTTTGTAATAACTTACATTAGGTGTGTATCCATACCATAGCTCAAAAGGTGTCTTTTTGGTGTCTTTGTTCAATTGCACTCTGTTCAATGTGTAAATAGCAGTACTAATAGCTTCTCTCTAGAATATTTAGGTGATGCCTTTCTCTATCATCAGTGTCCTTGCACAATCAACTATGGATCTGTTCCTTCTTTTAGCAATTCCATTTTGTTGTCGTGTCCTCAGTGCAGAGACCTATCTTTTGATTCCATGCTCATTAGAAAAGTTAGTGAATTCATCTTAAATAAATTCCCCTCCTCTATCTGACCTTAAGCATTTTAGCTCCTTACCACTTTTCTTCTCAACCATTTCTTTGTACCATTTAAACATCTTAAATGCTTCTGATTTATCTTTTAGAAACATGACTGTCATCATTCTAGAATAACATCAACAAGGAGAATAAAGTATCTATCTCCATAATAACTCTTTGTCCTCATAGGTCCACATAAATCAGTATGGACTAATTCTAGAATTGCATCAGATGTATGGGTTTTTCTTTTAAAGCTAGACTTTGTCATTTTACCTTTTTGACAATTCTTACACATGATGTTGTCGAGCTTGGTCATTGTCGGTAACCCTCTAACATTTCTCTTTTTGCTAATGTTTATCACGTTGTCAAAATTTGATTGACACAATCTTTTGTACCACAACCATATGTCTTCGTTTGTAACAATCAAACAAGTGGATTCAGTATCATTTAGATAGAATAAGTTACCTTTTGTCTGCTCACTGGTACCAATCAGATTTCTAGATTTATTGAAGATCTTTGCCTTCTTATTTTTAAATGCTACTTTGTGACCTAAATTATTCAACTGAGAAACACTCAATAGATTATAATTCAATCCATTTACCCAATAAGCATTTTCACATTTTATCTGGTTATTCAACATTATTGTTCCTCTATGTTCAACTGTACAAGGTGTGTCATTACCCATTCTTACTGAACCACCTTTATAGTATTCAAAAGTCTCAAAATTTTTCTTATCACCGGTCATATGGTGAGTGCATCCACTCTCTATGATCCAAACATCATTTTTTCTAATTTTAGATATGAGATTTGTTTCTACATACCTTTCTTCATCATCATCTAAATCATCCTTCACAACCATCAACACCATCTTGATGTCTTCATCAAATTCGGTGTCAGTATCATCATCCTTGCATTTTTGTAGGTAATTGGCCTTATTTCCTTTGTCCTTATAGTCTCGGGTATCTCTTCTTTCTGATTGTCGATAGCTTCTGTAATCACCTCTATCAAACTTCTTTTCAAATGATCTGTCATTACTTCTGTCATCTTTTCTTCTGTTAGTACATCTTGTAGCAAAGTGTCCAATCTCTTTGCAATTAAAACAAACAAGTGGTAATTTACCTTTCTATTTACCTTTTCCTCTCTGCATTCTTTTGGACATAAGTGCCTCAATTTCATCAAGGTCATCTTCTTCACTTTCACTTTCACTTTCACTATCTTTTCTTATAGTATTTTTATGACTTGATTTACTTATTCTTACAGAAGATTTGAATGCAGACTCTATATTTGGTAAGACACTATTATCAAAGTTATTCATCTCAAATGAATCAGTCTTCCAATTAAACTTAATAGAGTAACATTTCTATTTGCTACTACTCTCGTTTCTTGAATGGCAGATACTCTAATAGCATAAGTAGGCAGTAAGGTTCTTAGAATTCTACTTACCATTGTATCTTCTTCTAGTACACCTCCAACTCCTCGGATAGCATTGACTACCTCTTTGATTCTTGTGATGTACTGAGTGATGTTTTCACCTTCTTTCATTTTGAGGTCATCAAAATTTCCTCTAAGGCTTTCTGCCTTCGCTCTCAAAACATTTTTGTCACCACCATGTACAAGCTTCAATGTGTCCCACATCTGCTTTGCAGTTTTGCATTCTTTGACATCATCAAATTCAGCATCAGATAGTGAGGCAAAAATCTCTATCATCATGACATTGTGTTCATGCTTCTCTCTCATTTGTTCAATTATTGGCTCTCTTGTGGGAAACACATATTTAGTTTCTAGGAATTGAGTAACATCATTACCAATACTTGATAAGTGGAGTCTTATCCTACTCTACCATCAAATAAAATTATCTTTGTTCAACTTGGGCACATCTTGTGATCTTTGGCTTAGGTCTTGAAACCTTCCTTCAAAGCACAAAATCTCTGATACCAATTGTTAGTAATAACTGAGAGGGGGGGTGAATCAGTGGCCTCAAAATAATCCTTAAATCAACCCTTTAAAATTTTAACCATAAATTATATCTCAAGTTATCTTCTATCCTACAAGATGAATGCCTTGAATAACTTACATCAATTTACTACTTGTCGAATTGCTCTGTTAAACCTTTTTCTGTATGTCTACCGATAAGCAATCATCTATTTACCGAAATACTGTAAATATGCAAAGTATACCGATAAATCCAAAATTAACTATGTAAGATACAAAATAGTAAAGAAATGAATCATACACACATAACACATGGATTTTAATGTGGAAACCCTATTAAGGGAAAAACCACTGGGACCGGTACCCCAAACTTTCACTCTTCTGAAGTGAGCCCTGTTAGGAGCCAACCCTATTAAAGGTTACAAACACACTGTTAGGTGTGACCTTGTTTGAGGATTTTAAAAGTAGAGGTTGTCACTTAGTATCGGGCATCTAATGTTGTCATCCTTGAATCAGCCTCTTTCTTAGAATTTCAATAGGCATTGGGCATATCCAATGCTACTTTCATGAATCAACCTTTTTGGCACTCCTTGATATGTACCTCAATATATAGAAGACCTTTAAGTCCTACTCTGTTAAGAGACTTGATGCTTCAATGGTTAAACTAAAACACTATGCCTTGTTCATATTGCAACTTGAATTGCATATTTTCAGATCTATTTAAGTACATTACCTCTCTGACCAATGTATCAATTCAATCCTTGTGCTCCACACTTTCTGCTATGTGATGCTGTGCTCACTGTTCGTCGGTGTCTACAAAATTCCTTAGCTATCCCTTGAGCTTGTTTGATCAGGGCTGCATGAATTTCTTCTTCATTATTTTCTTTCAACATCCTCTTTTTATTCACTACCCTTAATCCCCTTCATAAATGAATTAAGCTTGTCTCTTATATAGACATAATATTCATTGTTTATTGTTCTTGATTCTTGGCATGATAAACAATCCAGCCAATTAAATTTAAAGAATAAATCATGATTTGTCTCGTAGATATGTTCTTGCCAACTGTATAAATTAGCTTTAAATCAATTACTTATCTCTGGCTTTATCTGGATGATTAAAACAATGATAAGTATCTGTTAACTCTATCTTTAGCTTCTTGCCTGCTAAGCATTTTGTCAGTTTCTCAATTCTCTGTTCTGTCAGTCAATACTTCAATTAGTCATTGATGATAACTGACTATTCTGACGGTGTGACTTCAGTTTTTATCCGGATCTCTGTCCTTGTCTTTTCTATTAGGAAACATTGAAATTATGTTCGTCGGGTTACTTTGTGTTTTTCTCATCGGGCAACACTGTAACTTTGCTTGTTGGTAATTCTATGTATTTCATCATCGAGAAACACTATGACTTTGTTCTTTTTACTCTAACCATCAAGTGCACTCTGTTGTTGTATGCAGTCACTTAGTGAATACTTGACTTGTATGCATTATTGATTATCATAGCCTTGATTCATGAGTTCTTTGAAGTCTTTGGCAGTATCTCCATGACCATACAGATTATATCAAGTTGACATTAATGACAATACAATGCATTAACTGATTTAATGCCTTGCATGATCATCATCTTAACATCTTCAAACATTTAATCAGTTACATGTCATCATTTTTGGCTTCCAGATAAACTAACTACTCTATAAACAGAATATTGAATGAAAGACCAAATTCTACACCATCTTTACCTTCTCTCATCCCCACATATTCAACAGAGTTATAAACCTATAAAACATAGGATCATTTTTGCTCAACAAACTCCCATTTTTTCTTGTAACTCCCTCTAATTTGCTTCACGCACTCCCTATAAGCTTCGAGTAAATATTCCCATATAACCCTCAACTGGGTGTGTAAATAATTGTATACATTCTCATATGGCTAGTTTAAATTTAGACATCAAGTTGACTAACCCTAGATGAAATTTAGGCTGATATTAGGTTGATAGGTAGTTGAAATTTTCATGTCAAGTTGACTAACCCTAATTTTCTGATTTTTCATTGCCACTTAAGGGCATAGTTTGGCCCCTCATGATCTTGCACATACCTCTTTCTCTCTCTCTCTATCTCTCTCTGTCTCTCAGAGAGAGAGAGAGAGAGAGAGAGAGAGAGCATACTTATTTTCCAATACGTTGCATGTATGGGCAATAATGAGTACCTATTTTACACCTTGATTAAAATGGATGGAAAAAAAATTTGAGGACTAAATATGTTTTTAGGTTAATCATGTGTTAGATCATCTCAATATCTTTCCTACACTTTTTGAACAGAGTCGATCAGACTTCGTATGTGGAAGTTATGGCTTCCGGAAGAAAAGCCTATTTTAGTTTCTTCATAACCCGCTCGGGTTATGGAGAATAAAATGAATAATTTTTACTTCTTCAAAACCAGATTGGGTTTTGAAGTAATTTTTTCTTTTCAGAACCCGAACGGGTTATGGCTTGGGAAGAGGCTTGAAAAATGACCCAAAGGCTTGGAGGCTCATTTTCCCTCCATTTTTTTTTCTTTTAGACATTGTTTCATCTTGTAAGATGACTTCTTGACTTTACCTTCATCAGGTTTACAATTTTTCAACTGGGTAGCTTTAGAATTTTCACCATACTCTCATACATCTTCTTATCTTTCTATCCATATAATTTTTTCTATTTTTGGACAACATTAGCATAGTAAACTTTAATTTTCTTTACCAGTGTCTTGATTGTCCTCATAGACATATGTATACCATTTTTTTAATAACTTTTGATATACTTAATCAACTTACAAATAAATTACATATTATTGTTCTGCACTTGATTCTATACACTTTTTTAAAAAAAAGTTTTCATTTTCAATTATTTTGATGCAATTTATTCCTGCGCACGAACAAGTACCAAATTTTAAGGATGCGATCAGTTCAAAAAATCACAGAAACAAAACTACTCATTGGAAAATTATGAAAAAAACACACAACTTCTAGATCTCACTCTTACCTATCATCTACCTTAGCCTTATACTGTGCATACATTTTAGTAATGTGCTTCCTCACTTCCTCATGGATGTTCTTCAAGTGTTCTGCAAAATCCTCGGCTTCAGCACTACTTATTTCTCCTTTATCTATCTTTCTCAATTCAGATGCATTTCTTGGACTACTTCCATATACAATCTGGAATGGTGATTTACCAGTGCTCCTATTGACAGAATTATTGTATGCAAATTCTTCCTGAGGTAAAATCAAATCCCATCCTGTTGGCTTATCTCCAACCAAACATCTCAGCAAATTCCCCAAACTCCTATTCACCACCTTTGTTTGTCCATTAGTCTGTGGATGATGTGATGAACTAAACTTCAAGTCTGTCTTCAACTTCTTCCACAATGTGCGCCAGAATATCCAACAAACTTAGTGTCTCGATCTGAACCTATACTCTTTGGCAGACCATGTAGTCTCACCACTTCTCTGAAAAACAATTCAGCCACATGAATAACATCATTTGTCTTCTTATAGGGAATGAAATGTGCCATCTTCGAAAGCCTATCAACCACCACAAAAATTGAATCATGTCCTCGCTGAGTCCTTAGTAAACCAAGAACAAAGTCCATACTGATATCCTCCCAAGGCTTCTCTGGTACAGGTAATGGTTGATACAATCCTATATTCTGCTTTGCTCCTTTTTCCATTTAACATACTCTACAACTCTGTACAAACTTCTTGACATCTTGTTACAACTGTGGAATAATAATTCTCACTAACCAGAGCAAGGGTTTTATCTCGACCAAAATGTCCAGCCAATCCTCTGCTATGCTTCTCCGTGATGATATTTTTCCTCATAGAACTTTGTGGAATGCACAATTGGCTCCCTCTGAATAACATTCCATCCTAAATTATGAAATCCAGCCACTTCATCCTGTCTAGAGTAACAGGTTCTGTACAAGCTTTCCAAGCTTCACCAAAATCAGGATCCTCTGGATACAAACTCTTGAGTTCCTTGAACCCAACCACCTCGATCTGCA
>MU226472.1:0-25513 GCA_018584345.1 Thuja plicata
CTATTTGGGATGGGAAATGGTAGGTAAATACTTTCATTTGATGATGTCCCCTTTTCCTTCTGATATACTCCACATTTCTCAACATACCTCCTTATATCTTTCTGCATTTTAGGCCACCAATAGAATATTTTCACTAGGTCTAGGGTCTTGTTTAGCCCAAAGTGTCCACTTAAGTTACCATGATGCTTCTAGTGGATGAGGTTCTCCCTCATGGAACCCCTTGGAAAACATAGTTTTTTCCCTTTAAACAATAAACCATTTTGTAAATTATAGTCTGCATATACACTATGAAAATGATTTTCAAAATTATTACATAGCTTATAGATCTCTAAGAAATCTGCATCTCCTTCATAAAGATCCTTGAATCCTTCAACCCCTATGGTCTCCAACTATATTTCTTGAATAGTAAGCAACCTCCTACTAAGGTCATCTGCAACCTTGTTGTTTACCCCTTCTTGTGTTTGATAGTAAAAGTGTATGATTGCAGAAAATCCATCCACTTTATATGCCTCAAACTAAGCTTCTCTTGTGTATTAATGTAGCTTAAGGCCTTGTTTTTAGTGTATAAAACAAATTATTTTGGAAAAAAATAGTGCCTCCACTTCTTAAGAGCTTGCACCAATGCATAAATCTCTAGATCATAGGATGAATGCCTAGACTTTGATTTATTTAGCCTTTCACTAAAGAAGGCTATTGGTCTTCCTTCCTGACTTAGGACTGCACCCACTGCTATGTTGCTAGCATCACATTCCACAATGAATATTATTTCAAAACTTGGTAACACAAGGATTGGTTGAGTAGCTACTTCCTTCTACAATCTTTCAAACCCTTCGTTGGCTTCCTTGGTCCATATGAACTTTGTCTTGACTCCACCCTTTATAGTATCTATTTCAAGTGCACAAATTTCACTGAATATTCTCACAAACTTCCTATAGAATTGGGCTAACCCATGGAAACTTCTGACTTTAGTTCCTATCTTAGGAGTAGTAAAACTCAAAATGGCTTCAAATTTACTCTTATTCATCTTCAAGTCACCTTGGGATACTACAAATCCTAGGTAGACTAGTTCTTGTTTCATAAACTCACTCTTTTCAAAATTTATGGTGAGCTTCTCTTCTTTTAGTCTTTTCAACACAAGTTCTAGGTGCTTCATGTGCTCTTCTTTAGTTTTTCTAAAGATGAGTATATCATCTAAGTATACTACCACAAATACCCCTATGTAATCCTTCAAGACTTTGTTCATGACCCTCATAAAAGTACTAGGTGCATTTGTAAGCCCAAATGGAATTACTAACCACTCATATAACCCCTCTATGGGTTTAAAAGTTGACTTCCATTCACCCCCCTCTTTCATTCTAATCTAATAATATCCACTTTTAAGATCAATCTTTGAGAAGTACTTAGCACCCCCTATGCAATCCACTAAGTCTTCTATTCTAGGAATAGGAAATCTATACCTCACTCTCATCCTATTTGTTTCCCTAGAGTCAGTACACATTCTACACTTGCCTCCCTTCTTAGGAGCCAACACCACTAGAACAGCACATGGGTTGACACTTTTTCTTATCAGTCCCTAGTCCAACAAATCTTGCACTTGCCTTGCAATCTCTATGTTCTGCTCTAGTGTCATCATGTAGGAAGCTTTGTTTGGCAATGATGCCCCTGGCACAAATATAATTTTATGATTGATTTCTCTTCTTGGAGGTAGTGTAGCTGGTTTCCCTTCACATATGATGTCTTGGGACTGATCTAACAATTGTCTGACTTCTGTAGGTATAGGTGCTTTTTTGGGTGTCTCCTCCTTTGGTTTCACCAAGATTTCATAACCAATTCCTTCTTCCTCCTTCATATCTTTTAGGAATTCTTTCCCACTCATTACAAGAGTATTGGAATCCATATTTTCCATTATTTCTTCCCCTATCAAAGACGGTATCTTATAAGTCACTTTATTCTTCTTGAATGAGTACTTATTCTCCTTTACATGATGGAGTGCCTCCCTGTCATATTTCCATGGTCTCCCTAGAAACATATGGCATGCATCCATTGGTAACACATCACAAAGTATCATGTCTTGATACTTACCTATGGTTAAATCAAGCCACACTTGCTCATTAACCAGTATATTTTGTCCCTTATTCAACCAAGTTACTTTGTAAGGGCACACATGAGGTATCTTAGTCAATATTAACTTCTGTACTAAATCCTCTTAGATCAGATTATCAGTAGATCTGGATTCTATTATGACCCTACACACCTTGCCAATAATCTTACACTTGACCCTAAAAAGAGCCCTTCTTTGTTTGTGTTCATCTCTGGTATGTTCTTTGATCAAAATCCTTCTAAGCATGAGGTTCTCTCCCTTTTCTAAATCCAAACTTATCTCAGACTGTTTGGTCATGTCTTCTTCTTGCACATATGCAATCTTCTTCTCACTTTGTGAAGATGTTGGCTTATTTGGACACCTATAGGAAGGGTGACCCATTTGGCCACAATTATAACACTTCATTGAAGCAAAATGTGATCTTCTTCCAAAACCACCTGATCTTCCTCTTCCACCACTATGAAAACCTCTTCCTTTGTTATATCCTACTCTATTGTTTGACTCGTTAATTTTTTCAACAAACTTGGAATATCCTTGGCCTCTAGTTACATTGTTCCTTTTACTAGAACCACCTCTATGTCCTCCTCTAGAATCTCTACCTCTTCCTCTTCCCCTAGAGTTGGAGTCTTGCTTCTTTCTAAGATTTTCTTTCACCTTAAGGGCCATTTGAAAACAATGATAGATATAAGTTAAAGTGAAGAGGCTTAACTCGTCTTGAGTGTTCCACCTAAGGCCATTGAGATACCTAGCAAATTTAATGCATTCTACCTCTTACATTGTGGACCTAAGGCATAAATTTTGGAACTCTTCAATGTAGGCTGCATCTAAATCTTTCTGTTTGAGGTTTTGTCTTCTTTTGTGTAGTTAGATATCATAATCCTCTGGTAGGTATTTTTCCTTCACTTTAGCCACCATAGCTTTCCAATTGTCTATTAGCTTCTTCCATTCTCTTTGTCTTTCCTCCTGCAAGAACTTCCACCAAGTTAATGCTTGTCCTCTTAGCCTTGATTTGGCTATCTACACCTTTTGTGCCTCTGTGATTCTATCACACTCAAAGTGAATTTTCGTTCCCTCAATCCACTCCATCACCAATTCTGCATCCATTCCGCTAGAGAACACTGGAACTCCATCTAATGTCTTTCCACTTAGTGTCTTGAGGGCTTTGAGGAAAGGTTCCTTAGGTAATGGAGGGTCTGGTTTTGGTTCTACCTCCTCTTCAACTTGACTCTTTCCTTTATCTTTTTCCTCTCCTATATGTTCTTTCATCTTTCTTGCAGTCTCTACAGCTTCTGCTAGCTTCTGTTTCATCTCCTCCATAGCTTCTTCTAGAATTCTATTCTTTACTTGTTTCTTTGACAAGTCCCTTTCCAATTCTTCATTGGTTACCATGGTTCTTTCTGCAATGGATTCACGTCCTTCTGTCATACATTATCCACTTCCCAATCCTTTCAATGGCTCTGATACCACTTTGATGGAAATCTCCAACTCCTAAGAGCACTCTTTCTCTTTTCAAGACCATTTATTTGGTCTTCCTAGGGTTTCTAACTCTACACTAACCATAGGACACTCCTATTGTCCCCTAATCCTCTATGAGCTCTCCACAAACTTCAAACTCTCTTCATGTCCTTCTTAATCCAACTATGCACCCATAAGCTTAATTTTTCCAATTTGCTCCCACTTTGTTCGTGGAAATTGGCATAGGTATCCTGACTATTCCTAGGTCTCTTTCAACTAATCTTGATCCACTTTGATGGATTCTTCTAATGGTTTTCCATCGAGTTCCAAGTTTTCTTGGTTTTAGGCCTTGTAGCCTTTTTAGCCCTATTAGGCCTCCTAGAAACTTAAATCTTTGATTTCTTCCAAATTATCCTTAGAATCCCCTTGAAATAACTAAGGATTCTTTATAAGACCACCCTAGGCTCAAGTATTTTCTAGGTCTTAGGTCTTCAAGTTGTTCATACACTAGATTTTCACCAAACCCCTATTTTCAAGGGTTTATAGGGCATGCAGTCCAGTCAAGTTTCTTTTCTTTCACTACTTTCTCTACTGGCGTCCTCTGATCTTCTCCTTGCATAAACATATCTAGGTCACATGCCCCTACACCACTCCACCATTTATTTTCTCAAATCAATCCATCTAGCAAGCTCTCTTGCCTATGTTTTGTTCAAGCTCCTATCCAGAATACCATTGTTCTCGCCTAGGGCTTGATGGAAACATTGACTCCCCTATGCACAAAAACACTAAAAGACATATTTATACTACTTACATAGTCCCCTACTTGATTTAAAGTCTCCATTGAATTTCAACCATGGGAACTCAAGTGGAACTCATTTTTACATGACTGGCTCTGAACACACCAGTGAACCAGTGAAACTATAGAATTTACAAAACAAGAAACAAAAGTTCCAAAATTATCAAAATAACACCACACAGAGTAGTTAAATAACATGTAACGAAGGCTCAATGCATTAAATCAATCCATTAAATCCATTAAAGATCTGGACGAAGGCTCTTTTATAAAATACAGTCCAATTCTTTCCTTTCCAAAACACAGTCTGTCCAATGACACTTCCAACCCTTAGATTAGGGTTTTCTGGGCTTATATAGTTGATTCCCACATGTTTGGACCTTGAGGATGGGATTAGAACACCATTAAATCCCTTTCCTAGTTTTTAGTAAATGTTGTCATGACAACTTTGCAAAGTTGCAAAGTTATCATGAGCAACTTTTACAACTTTTGCTCATTTCTTGTTCCACTCACCTAACTTGCTCCATTAAACTCTAAATCATTCCATTAGACCTTAAAACACTTTAAAACATAAAAATTATAAATTCCACTCCATTATGGATTCTTGGTCAAACTTTGACCCATGTTGATCTTTTGAGGACTTAAACACCTAGAGCCTAATTGAACACACAAAAGATAAGACTCTAAACACTCTTACCTCAACACACACACCAAAATACACTTGGTAATTTATCCTTAGTCCTTATTACCTTGGTGGTTGGCTAAAACCACCTACAAGAAAAAATTTGCAAAGATCTTCCATGAGACCTTAAGGTGCTCTTGCACCATTCTCCCCCAGCAACAAGAAATTCAAGCTACCTAAGGTGTGACAAAATCCAAACTGATGTCATGCTTCTTAAAGTCTATCTTTGTTATCCATGTAGCCTTTGACTTAGGTTGGTGTACCCATTTGACTAGATGCTCGATGTAAGCCTTACTCCTATTCTTCTTCTTCACCCTTGAATCTAGAATTCTCTCCACATGTGGCTTGATCTGATCAGGTACTTGGAGTTCTTCCACATCCTTAGTCACCTCTGTATTGTACTTTTCCTCATCTATCTCTTGTCCCTTGTACTGAATCAAGTCCATTACATTGAAAATTAGAGAAATGGACATATCCTTGGGTAGATCTATCTTGTAGGCATTGGGGCCATACTTAGCCAACACCTTACATGGTCCAATCCTCTTCATCTGTAGTTTTCTTGGTATTCTCTTCTATAGCCTAGCCTTGTTCAAGTACACCATTACCAAGTCTCCTACCTCAAACTGTAAGTCTCTTCTCCCTTCATCCTTCTTAGCTTTAAGCTTCTGATTTGCCTCCAGCAGATTCTTCTTCACTTGCTCATGGACTTCTCTCATTGATGGAGAAAAGTCATCTTCATGACCACTAATCCCTTCACAGACTTTTAGATCTCTAAGCTCAAAAATAGCCCTTGGATGTAATCCATACACAATCTCAAATGGACTCTTACTAGTAGTCTTGTTTGCACTATCATTATAGGTAAGCTCTTCTTGTGGGATGACTTGTTCCCATCCTTGTTTTTACTCCTTGGCTAAAAATCTCAACATGTTTCCAAGAACCTTGTTGATTACCTCTGTCTGACCATCCATTTGAGGATGATATGCAGAACTATGGGCCAGATTAGTACATGGTCCAATCCTCATCATCTGTAGTTTTCTTGGTATTCTCTTCTATAGCCTAGCCTTGTTCAAGTACACCATTACCAAGTCTCCTACCTCAAACTGTAAGTCTCTTCTCCCTTCATCCTTCTTATCTTTAAGCTTCTAATTTGCCTCTAGCAGATTCTTCTTCAATTGTTCATGGACGTCTCTCATTGATGGAGAAAAGTCATCTTCGTGACCACTAATCCCTTCACAGCCTTTTAGATCTCTAAGCTCAAAAATAGCCCTTGGATGTAATCCATAATAAATCTCAAATGGAATCTTACTAGTAGTCTTGTTTGCACTATCATTATAAGTAAACTCTTCTTGTGGGATGACTTGTTCCCATCCTTGTTTGTACTCCTTGGCTAAATATCTCAACATGTTTCCAAGAACCTTGTTGATTACCTCTGTCTGACCATCCATTTGAGGATGATATGTAGAACTATGGGCTAGATTAGTACATGGTCCAATCCTCTTCATCTGTAGTTTTCTTGGTATTCTCTTCTATATCCTAGCCTTGTTCAAGTACACCATTACCAAGTCTCCTACCTCAAATTGTAAGTCTCTTCTCCCTTCATCCTTCTTAGCTTTAAGCTTCTGATTTGCCTCCAGCAGATTCTTCTTCACTTGCTCATGGACTTCTCTCATTTATGGATAAACGTCATCTTCATGACCACTAATCCCTTCACAGCCTTTTAGATCTCTAAGCTCAAAAATAGCCCTTGGATGTAATCCATACACAATCTCAAATGGACTCTTACTAGTAGTCTTTTTTGCACTATCATTATAGGTAAACTCTTCTTGTGGGATGACTTGGTCCCATTCTTGTTTGTACTCCTTGGCTAAACATCTCAACATGTTTCCAAGAACCTTGTTGATTACCTCTGTCTAACCATCTATTTGAGGATGATATGCAGAACTATGGGCCAGATTAGTATCAGGTCTTT
Organism: Thuja plicata; assembly: GCA_018584345.1. Lineage (NCBI taxonomy): Eukaryota > Viridiplantae > Streptophyta > Pinopsida > Cupressales > Cupressaceae > Thuja > Thuja plicata. The sequence goes on from MU226472.1 coordinate 7,001, forward strand.
TCTAGAGGGTCTTCAAAAAGTGTCCCATAAAATTCACATCTCTGTTTGCAACTATGCTCATTGGAAAACCATGTATCCTGACTATCTCCTTGAAAAAAAAGTGGGCAATGTGACTGGCATCATGTGTTGTTTAACATGGGATAAAGTGACTCATCTTACTAAATTTGTCCACTACCACAAACACATTGTCCAAACCAGTTGGTTTCCTAGGTAGCCCCACTATGAAATCCATACTTATGCACTCTCATGGTCTATTTGGGATGGGAAATGGTTGGTAAAGACCTGCATTTGATGATGTCCCCTTTTCCTTCTGACATACTCTACATTGCTCAATATACCTCCTTATATCTTTTTGCATTTTAGGCCACCAATAGAATCTTTCTAGTAGGTCTAGGGTCTTGTTTATCCCAAAATATCCACTTAATCTGCCATTGTGCTTCTCTTGGATGAGGTTCTCCCTCATGGAACCCCTTGGAACACATAGTTGTTTCCCTATAAACAATAAACCATTCTATAAAGTATAGTATGCATATACACTATGAAAATGATTTTCAAAATCATTACATACCTTATAGATCTCTGATAAATCTGCATCTCCTTCATAAATATCCTTCAATCCTTTAACCCCTGTGCTCTGCAACTGTATTTCTTGAACATTAAGCAACCTCATGCTAAGGTCATCTTCAACCTTATTGTTTACCCCCTTCTTGTGCTTGATAGTAAAGGTGTATGATTGCAAAAACTCCATCCACTTTATATGCCTTAAACTAAGTTTCTCATGTGTATTTATGTAGCTTAAGGCCTTGTTTTTAGTGTATACAACAAATTATTTTGGCAACAAATAGTGCCTCCACTTCTTAAGAGCTTGTACCAATGCATAAAGCTCTAGATCATAGGATGAATACCTAGACTTTGTTTCATTTAAACTTTCACTAAATAAGGCTATTGGTCTTCCTTCCTCACTTAGGACTGCACCCACTTCTATGTTTCTAGCATCACATTCCACAATGAATAATTTTTAAAAACTTGGTAACACCAGGATTGGTTGAGTAGCTACTTCCTTCTTCAATCTTTCAAAACCTTCATTGGCTTCCTTGGTCCATATGAACTTTGTCTTGACTCCACCCTTTATGGTATCTATTTTAGGTGCACATATTTCACTGAATCTTCTCACAAACTTCCCATATAATTGGGCTAACCCATGGAAGCTTCTGAGTTCAGTCCCTATCTTAGGAGTAGGCTAACTCAAAATGGCTTCAACTTTACTCTTATCCATCTTTAAGTCACCTTGGGATACCATAAATCCTAGGTGGACTAATTCTTTTTTCATAAACTCACTCTTTTCAAGATTTATGGTGAGCTTCTCTTCTTGTAGTCTTTTCAACACAAGTTCTAGGTGCTTCATGTGCTCTTCTTTTGTTTTTCTAAAGATGAGGATAGCATCTAAGTATACTACCACAAATACCCCTATGTAATCCTTCAAGTCTTTTTGCATGACCCTCGTAAAAGTACTAGGTGCATTTGTAAGCCCAAATGGCATTAATAACCACTCATATAACCTCTCTATGGTTTTAAAAGTTGACTTCCATTCATCCCCCTCTTTCATTCTAATCTGATAATATCTACTTTTAAGATCAATCTTTGAGAAGTACTTAGCACCCCCTAAGCAATCCATTAACTCTTTTATTATAGGAATAGGAAATTTACACCTTATTGTGATCCTATTTATTGCCCTAGAGTCAGTACACATTCTCCACTTACCTCCCTTCGTAGGAGCCAACACCACTAGAACAGCACATGGGTTGATACTTTTTCTTATTAGTACTTGGTCCAAAAAATCTTGCACTTGCCTTGCAAAATCTTTGTTCTTCTCTGGTGTCATCTTGTAGGCATATTTGTTTGGCAATGATGCCCCTGGCACAAATTCAATTTGATGACTTATTTCTCTTCTTGGAGGTAGTGTAGCTGGTTTCCCTTCACATATGATGTCTTGGAACTGATCTAACAATTGTCTAACGTCTGTAGGCATAGGTTCTTTTTTGGGTGTCTCATCTTCCTTTGGTTTCACCAAGATTTCATAACCAATTCCTTCTTCCTACTTCATATCTTTTAGGAATTATTTCCCACTCATTAGAAGAATATTGGAATCCATCTTTTCCACTGTTTCTTCCTCTATCAAAGACTGTATCTTACAAGTCACTCCAATCTTCTTGAATGAGTACTTATTCTCCTTGTCATGGTGGACTACCTCCCTGTCATATTTCCATTATCTCCCTAGCCACCGATGGCATGCATCCATTTCCAACACATCAAAAAGTATCTTATCTTGATACTTACCTATTGTGAAATCAATCCACACTTTCTCATTAACCAGTATATTTTGTCCCTTATTCAACCAAGTTACCTTTTAAGGGCACACATGAGGTATCTTAGTCAATCTCAATTTTTGTACTGCTTCCTCTGAGATCTCATTATCAGTAGATTCGGAGCCTATTATGACCCTACACACCTTTCCAAGAATCTTACACTTGACCCTAAAAAGAGCCCTTCTTTGTTTTTGTTCATCTCTGGTAGGTTCTTTGATCAAAATCCTTCTAAGCATGAGGTTCTCTCCCTTTTCTAAATCCAAACTTATCTCAGACTATTTGGTCATGTCTTCTTCTTGCACATATGCAATCTTATTCTCACTTTGTGAATATGTTGGCTTATTCAGACACCTATAGGCAGGGTGACCCATTTGGCCATAATTATAACACTTCATTAGAGAAAATTGTGAGCTTCTTCCAAAACCACCTTATCTTCATCTTCCACCACTATGAAAACCTCTTCCTCTGTTATATCCTCCTCTATTGTTTGACTCATGAATTTTTTCAACAAACTTGGAATGTCCTTGGCCTCTGGTCTCATTGTTCCTTCCACTAGAAACACCTCTATATCCTCCTCTAGAATCTCTACCTCTTCCTCTTCCCCTAGATTTGTAATCTTGCTTCTTTCTGAGTTTTTCTTCCACCTTAAGGGCCATTTGTAAACACCCATGGATAGAAGTTAAAGTGATGAGGCTTAACTCCTCTTGAATGTTCCACCTAAGGCCATTGAGATACCTAGAAATTTTAATGTTTTCTACCTCTTTCACTCTAGACCTAAGGCATGTATTTTGGAATTCTTTAGTGTAGGATGCCACATCTAAATATTTATGTCTGAGATTATGTCTTCTTTTGTGTAGTTGGATATCATAATCCTCTGGTAGGTAGTTTTCCTTCACTTTAGCCACCATTTCTTTTTAATTGGTCATTGGCTTCTTCCCTTCTCTTTCTCTTTCCTCCTGCAAGAACTTCCACCAAATTAATGCTTGTCCTCTTAGCCTTGATTTGGCTATCTTAACCTTTTATGCCTCTATGATTCCATCACACTCAAAGTGATTTTCCATTCCCTCAATCCACTCCATCGCCAATTCTGCATCCATTTGGTCAGAGAACACTGGAATTCCTTATAATGCCTTGCCACTTAGTTCCTTGAGGGATTTGAGGAAAGGTTCCTTAGGTAATGGAGGGTTTGGTTCTATTTCTACCTCCTCTTCAACTTGACTCTTTCCTTTGTCTTTGTCTTCTCCTATCTATTCTTTCATCTTGCTTGCAGTCGCTGCAACTTCTGCTAGCTTTTGCTTCATCTCCTCCATAGCTTCTTCTAGAAGTCTATTCTTGACTTGTTTCTCTGACAAGTCCCTTTCCAATTCTACATTAGTTACCATGGTTCTTTCTCCAATGGATTCACTTCCTTTTGTCATACACTATCCACTTCCCAAGAGTTTCAATGGCTCTAATACCACTTTGATGGGGAGCTCCAACTCCTAAGAGAACTCTTTCTCTTCTCAAGGCCTTTTATTTTGTCTTCCTAGGGTATCTAACTATACCCTAACCAAAGGACACTCCTATGGTCCCCTACTCATCTATGAGCTCTCCACCAACTTCAAACTTGCTTCATGTCCTTCTCAATCCAACTATGAACCCATAGGCTCAATTTAGCCAATTTGCTACCAATCTATTCTTGAAAATTTGAATAGGTATCCTGACTATTCCTAGGTCTCTTTCAACTAATCTTGATCCACTTTGATGGATTCTTCTAATTTTTTTCCATCGAGTTCCAACTTTTCTTGATTTTAGGCCTTGTAGCATTTTTATCCCTATTAGGCCTCCTAGAAACTAAAATCTTTGATTTTTCCCAAATTATCCTTAGCAACCCCTTGAACTAACTGAGGATTCTTTATAATACCACCCTAGGCTCAAGGATTTCTAGGTCTTAGGTATTCAATTTGTCTGTACACTAGATTTTCACCAAACCCCTATTTTAAGGGTTTATACAGCATGTAGTACAGTCAAGTTTCTTTGCTTTCACTAGTTTCTCTAACGGCCTCCTCGGATCTTCTCCTATCATCCACATATCAATGAAACATGCCCCTAAACCACTCTACCATTTATTGGATCAAACAAATCCATCTAGCAAGCTCTCTTGCTTTTGTTTTGTTCATTCTCCTAGCCAGAATACCATTGTACTTGCCTAGGGCTTGATGGAAGAATTAACTCCCCTGCACACAAAAACTCTACAAGAAATATTTACACTACTTACATATTCCCCTAGCCTACTTGATTCCAATTTTCCATTGAATTTCAACCATGGGAACTCAAGTGGGACACATTTTTACATGACTGGCTCTGAACACACCAGCGAACCAGTGAAACTAAAGAATTTACAAAACAAGAAACAAAATTGCCAAACTTATCAAACTAACACCAAACATAGTAATTAAATAACATGTAATGAAGGTTCAATGCATTAAATCAATCCATTCAATCCATTAAATATCTATATGAAGACTCTCTTACAAAACACAGTCCAATTCTTTCCTTTCCAAAACACAGTCCATACAATGACACTTCCAACCCTTATATTAGGGTTTGTCTAGGCTTATATAGTCTATTCCCACATTTTTTGACCCCTAGGTTGGGATTATAACACCATTAAATCCCTTTCCTATTTTTTATGAAATGTTGTCATGACAACTTTGCAAAGCTGCAAGGTTGTCATGAGCAACTTTTATAACTTTTGCTCATTTCTTTTTCCACTCACCTAACTTTCTCCATTAGACTCTAAATCATTCCATTAGACCTTCAAACACTTAAAAACATCAAAATTATAAATGCCACTCCATTTTGGATTCTTGGTCAAACTTTGACCCATGTTGACCTTTCTAGGACTTAAACACCTAGAGCCTAATTAAACACACAAAAGACAAGACGCTAAACACTCTTACCTCAACACACACACCAAAACACACTTGGGACTTTATCCTTATTCCTTATTACCTTGGTGTTTTTCTAAGACCACCTACAAGCCAAAATTTTCAAAGATCTTCCATGAGACCTTAAGGTGCTCCTGCACATCTAAATCTTTTTGTCTGAGATTTTATCTTCTTTTGTGTAGTTGGATATCATAATATTTTGGTAGGTACTTTTCCTTCACTTTAGCCACTATATCTTTCCAATTGGCTATTGGCTTCTTCCCTTCTCTTTCTCTTTCCTCTTGCAAGAACTTCCACCAAGTTAATGCTTGTCCTCTTAGCCTTGATTTGGTTATCTTCACCTTTTGTGCCTCTGTGATTCCATCACACTCAAAGTGAGCCCACAGGGCAAGCCAATTCATATAAGAAGGAATCAGCAGACCCATTATCCAGATACTTCTCTTTCATGATGATAGGCCACTACTTCTTACTCTTCATAAGAATCCATCCAACTTTAGCAATGAGAGCTTTGTTAAACACCCTAATTCTTCTCACTCCCAAGTCCACATTTTTCTTAGGTGTACACACCATACCCATTTGACAAAATCCATACAGGCTTTATCCTTCGTGCCCATTCGTAGAAACTTATTTTGAATCTTTTCTATAGTATTAGCAACCAATCCTAGGATTTTGAAGATGGGGAGAAATAACACAGATATGTTTTGCAAATAGGATTTCAACAATTGAATTTTTCCCACTTGACTAAGCAGTTTTCTTTCCAACCTACAAGTTTCTTCTAGAATCTCTCTAAAGTTGTTCAAATATAAAGAAGAAATAAATTTATATGTAAGGGGGACACCCAAATAATAATCCATCATGAGATAATCATTACAACCCATGATCCTAGTTATCTTAGCTAGGATAGAAGTATCAACATTGAAAAAATAGATCTTACTTTTATTATAGTTTATGTTTTGTCCCGAAACCTTAGCATAAGTTTCTATTAACTCCTTCCATTTTTATTCTTCAGAGATGTAAGCTTTGCTAAAGAGGATAGTATCATCTACAAACTATTGGTGAGAGAAGGGCATCAATTGGGAAGCAACTCTCTCTCCCCTTGAAGCATTGGAGTCTCTGTATTTCTTAATATTATGTCCTAACACTTCAACCACCATTATAAAGAGGTAAGGTGAGAGGGGATCTCCTTGCCTTAGACCTTTACCTATAGAAAATAACCGTCTAGGAGATCCATTATCTATAACATAATATTTTTTGGTGGTAACACAGTTCTTGATCATATTAATTTTTTTCCGTTAAAACCAAATTTCTTAAGCACCGCAGCAAGCAATTTCCAATCAACCTTGTCATAAGCCTTAGATATGTCCAATTTCAATATCATCCCATCTTTTTTATTCACCTGTATTGAATGCACTATCTCATGAGTTTTTATAACAACATCTAGAATATTTCTTCCTCCAATAAAGAGTTTTTTTATTATGAGATATTGGTTTTTCCAACACCTGCTTAAATCTATTGACCACCACCTTAGAAAGAATTTTGTATAAGTTGTTGCATAGACTAATGGGTCTAAAGTCTAAAATTGTATGAGAATGGGTCACCTTTGGTATAAGCGCTATATAAGTAGAGTTTAGTTGTTTAATAACCTTCCATGTTCTACAAAAATCCCTCACAACATTAAAAATGTTTTCCCCTATTATATCCCATAACTCTTGGAAGAAGGCACGAGGAAAGCCATCAAGTCCAGGAGACTTATGCCCCAAAAGAGAAAATATCACTTTTGACTTCTTGAAGGGTAACCTGTTTGAAGAGGTTATTGATATCCTCCTCATTAATCAAATAGGGGATGACTTTGAGTAGACCAAAAAGGTCTAAAAAGACATTATTTTCATTAAATTGGGTGTTAGCAAAAACTTCATAGCTTCTTCAGATGTCTCCTCTTCATCTTCCACGACTCTACCATTTGGAATTAGCAGCTTTCTGATTTTATTTCTGCTTCTATTTTTAAGGGTGGATTGATGAGAGAATTTATTATTTTATCTCCTTCCATGAGCCATTGAATTCTTAATTTTTGCTTCCAAAATATTTCCTCTTGCTTATTCAGTCTTACCCACTGCTCCCTTAAAGTTCTTTCTTGTTGATAGATATCTAAATCATTTTCTCCCTTCTCCATTCTCTCTTGAATCTTGTTGAGTTCACTTGATATAAATTTTTTCCTATAAAACATGTTTCCAAATGAATATCACTTCCATCCTTTTACATTTTCTTTGATAGTTTTGAGCTTTTTGCAAAAATGGATCATCAAGGAACCTTTAGAAGGCTTATTCCACCAGTATTCAACTAATCTTCAAAAGTATGGGTGAGTAATCCGCATTATCTCAAACCTAAAGGGTGAGGGGGGATTCCTTTTAATTTCCATCCATTCCAAAAGAAGGGCACTATGGTCAAAACCAATTCTAGGGTGAGTAGTGAGATAAAAGTCTGCTAGATTTGGCCAATTTGAAGAACGAACAAATCTTCCCTCTCTAACCTACATAATATTATTCCCTTGTCTCATGTTAGACCAGGTAAAAGTTTCTCTGTGGAGATCAATATCCATCATCCAAGTAGAAGTAAAAAATTACCCTAGATCCAACATACTTTGATTAAAGTCTTTAGTCCCACCTACCTTCTCTAAGGGGAAAAGTGGAGATTTGAAATATCCTCCCATCAACCATTTAATAGATTTATTTCCCAAAATTAGAGCAGACAAAGATTCCCACAAGGATTTCCTCTAAGACCTCACATTAGGATCATAGACATTAATCAAGATCCAAGATATACTAGAAACATCATTTTTAAAAGAGACAATCAAACTGCTACTAGAAGAATGAAATAGTGAGACCTCCACCTTACCTAGATTCCAAAGCGTGGATATCCCGCCAGAGGCACCAAAAGAGTCACTATTTTCCCATTCAACACGTGGTCAAACATTGTTGATAATCTTCTTTAAACCTTCTCTATTCAGTTTAGTTTCTTGGAGGATCAAAATATATACTTTATTCTCTTGTATTGCACATTTAAACATGTGTTGTTTATTATGTCTATTCAAGCCCCTCATATTCCAAGATAAAATCTTCATGACAAAAATTAAAAAAGAAAAACCAACCAAGTTGTTCACCCACTCACATAGAGTGGAGAACTCATTTATTTTTCTTATTAACATCAGAGAAACCATCCATAGTTCTTTGTTTTCCACTGTCTACTTCCTTATCTATCTCTCTTTCTCTTCTTTCTTTTTGTGTTGGCCTACCTTGTTTAGATGCACTACTCACGTCTATGTTTTTTTCCTTTTACCTTTCCCTTCTGTCATGTTCTATTCAAAATCATAATCACCATCTTATTCAACCAATTTGTGCCTATTTTTGGGAGTTTTTGATGAAAAACCTAACAATAAAATATGCCCTTTTATATTGGAGGTACCATAGATACCACTAGTTGTGTTAGGAGTCGCAACAAGGTTATTATTTTCTCTATTTCTTTGATATTCCCTTTTTCAAGTTAAACCTTCATACATGTTCATTTTGAGTTGGATCTTCTGAGAAGTAGCCATCAAGGGTATCTAAGTTAGGTAATTCATCTATGTCACTTCATCAATGTTCAAAATATTTAGCTAGATCACCATATTATTCAAAATTTCCTCTTGAGTAGAGTGACAGAGAGGGGGAGACTTTTCAAAATCCCTGCAACCTTAACATCTTCCTCACTATTCTTCTCTTTTTTTTTATTAGTGGTCTCCTTAATAGAGTTCAAGGACATGGAATGGAGAGAAGAAACATCAGCATTCAGGCCATTATTCAGAATAAAGGGAATAGTAGTGGCCAAGGTCGACGCAATTTGAACATCAAGATTGGACAAATAAGAGAGAATTCATCTCCTCCTCCTTAGAGAGAGGGGAGACCATTTTAGAGTCCTTGTTTCTAGAAAGTGTGTGTTCTCCTAGAGTTTTAGGTTGCAGAATCCCATTCTTCTAAAATCTGAAAACATTTCTCAAATTTCCATGCTTCTTACAGATCTGACAAAATATTATAGCATTCTCATATTCCAATAGTTGATCCAAACAGCCAAATTTTGATTGGAGCTTTATATGAGTGGGTAGAACCATATTCACCTCCACACTAATATAGATCCTAGTAAATAAAAGGTGGGATCGGTGTTGCGTGACATGATCCATCGCAAGTAGAAATCCAAAAGGTTCAGCAATACCTCTAAAAAATTTAGTGTTCCAGAACACCAATGGGAGGCCAGGAATATAGACCCAAGTAGGGGCCAAAGAAAGAAGATCACAATGTGTATCTAGTCTAAGTTTCCATTTAAAAAGGGATAATATATATCTTTGATTTCTCCCATAAGTCCAGGGGTCATTAGTTTGGACATAAAGAAGGTCTTCCTTGTTCACAAAGCTAAATAAAAACATATTATGAGCCATAACATTAATTTTGCACTTCCCTTTAAACTCCAATGAGCCGCAACCCACATATAGAGTTGATCAATAGAAGACCTAAAATAAAGGAACTTACCAACCAAATATAGCTCCAAATTATTTAGTATTTCCTTCAGTATTTCATCTTGTACCTGAACCGTCATTCCACTGGTCTTGCAGGAATCTCTGTACCCTTTCTTTTCCACAATCAACTTCATAGAGGTAAATCTGACACTCGTCACTTTATCCAAAAAGGAGGATTAAGATTCCTCCCTAAAGAAGGAATCTCTAGAACCAACAAACACATCACAAGAGGTTAGAGCAATGGACCCAGCACCAACAAGCACATTATTCTATTATTATATTGAAAAGGTCATGAAATATTGTTTTAATTTTTATTTGATAGGTATCTTGTTCATTAGTTAAGCCAAAAGGCATCACTTTCCAAAAAGAAGTCTCTCCTAGGTCATGTAGAAGTTATTTTACATTGATCTTCAGTGGCAATAAGGATTTGATTATATCGATAAAATTTATTCATTAAAGAAACAATCTCATGTTTGGTTGTTCAGTCTATAGTTATTTAAAAGTTGGAAAAGTGAAATTTGTCTTTACCACAAGCTTTTTTATGTCTCTAAAATTAGTACATACATGGATTATTTTAGTGGGTTTATTTACTGAAACAAGGTTTGACACTCATTTGATATAATCAATAGGTCTAAAATATCTCATATCTACTAGCTTTTAAAGCACCACTTTCACCAATAACACTACCTGAGGATGCATTTGTTAAATTTTTTGTGTAATTGATTTTCATTTGAAAAAATTATCAAGTGATGGAATACTAGAACACGATCCAATCTAGATATATTTACATAGGACCATGCAATTTTACACACATATTGTTTCTTTACGTGATAAAGATGCTACTTATATTGTGATCTTAACATTTTCTATTATTCCAAGGTTTACCTCTTGTGATTCTTCCACCAAGATAGAAAACATTTATTGGAGATATAACATGTTACAAAGGTTTTGAGTGGAATATGATGCCTTATTTTGATTACTCTCCAAATATTCTTCTACTAAGCAATTTCTTAAGTTAAAAATTGATCTTTATGGGAACTCTATTTCCAAGACCTTTTTTCTTCTCTTTAGGTATGATGGGTGAATATATTGCCTTATCCTCTACAATCTAGGTCTTTTCTTGATAACCCATATTCTAAATGATGAAAGGGCCCTTAGGATGTTTTTCAACATGAATTATAGGAAAATTATCATCATGTTCATCTTTCTATAACCAACTTGAGAGATCTTTGCAAATATTTTATTTTCCAACTCACCCGAGTACAAGAATTTTGTAAGCTTAGATTTGAAACCACTCTTGATATGTCTTGTTTAAGTTGAGCTCTTGTATATATGTTAGGTGAAAGGGTAAGTTTCCCTATATAAAAATATGGTTGTGTCTTGATCAAGAAGAGTTGTAGTGAATGATGACTCTAAAGTGGCAATCTACCAACATATGAAGGTGAGGCTAAGGATTCTCAATTATTAGGGACTTGGTTATTCAAAATCATAGCTTAAAGGAATTTTTGATACCCCAAAGGGTAGGAATCTCCATCAATGGTGATCTTAATAGCATCATAAGGATATTTCATGCATTGATGATAATTGGAAAGTATGGTTGTATAGTATATATCTATGGATGGAAAGTGATTATTTTTATTAAAGGAAAATAGATTTTGAAGGGCCCCAAAAACCCTTTAACAAACACACTTTTAGAGGGATCTAAAACCCCACATAAAATGACCGTTGCAGTAAAATAAATCAATACAAACTAATAGCTAACAATCAACACAACAAAATAAGCCTAAAAATGAACATACTAAGCACAAGCTACAAAAAAAACATGTCAAAGCCTTACATCTCATAACATAGGGTTTTAAAGGCTCCCTTAACCTTAAACATGTAACAAGTTTTTTTCCATGTACACTTAATCTGAACCAAAGGTTTTATCAAGGCTCCTATAACCTTCATGACCGCCAACTAAGAAATAAGAAAAAAATGCTCTCTAGAGAGAAAAGAACCACCCAAATAAATAAGGAGATCATGGGGTTTTAAAAGTCTCCCCAAACCTTAAAAATGGTTTTCAAATGGAACCCAAAACCATAAAGTAACCATCAGTAAGATATTTCCACTTGCAGGTCCAAAAATCTCCTACAAACATCCTCTCTACCTCTATAAGAGAGGTACCCACCTCAATAGGGAAAGAAGAGAATGAGATAGCCAAGAAAAAAATACAACCTCAAATCATTTCCAAGTTCAAGGAACCAATGATACATAATTCCCTCAATAAAAAACTTCTAACATGTTCCACAAGACAAAACTTCACCTCCATAAAAGATTCCCCCACCTCTATAAGAATAGTAGAAGAGGGAGAAAGAATAATAGGAAACCAAACCAAACTCTAGTCACAAGAAACCTACCCACCTCTAAAGGAGAGGAATCTACCTCTATGGGAATCAAATGGGGATGGAAAAATAGATGACTAGCACAAGCCTTAGAAAATATGGCCAAAGAATCCCAGGGTGTAATGTGGCTCAAAATAAACCTAAGACTAAATAGAAGAAGCTCCAAAGATTTAGCAAGGATAGTAAAGGAGTAGCCAAGCAACACCCAAACAATAGGGTCCATGAATAAATGTATGATTCATACCTATTATTCAAACAAGAATAGAGGAACCAATACCTTAGAAGCCACCAAGAAAATCTCCATTAGCCAAGGAAAATATAGAACCCCAAATTTCACACCCGTTAAAGAAGAAATCCTTGAGAAACCAGGGGAAAGAAGAACATTCTTCCACCAAAGCTCCCAATGGTAGAGAAAAACATAACTAAAATAGAAAATACACAAGGTCCATACTAGTCATTGAAGAAAAACCCTCCAATCATAACAAAGAAGGGAAAACCTAGGCATCACCCATCTGGGAAATACAAGAAATGAGCCAGGCTCAGGGTCCTTTGCACAATACCATGTATGACCCTCAGAACATGAGCCAACATAAGTCAATTAGAACCACCAAATGAGCTTGGGAAAAATTAGCTCTAGCACAAACACTCTTGGGACAAGAGAAGAATCTCCAGCCACACAAAGGTCAAGACACCCAAATATCAAAGATCCAAATGGCCAACACCAATGAACAAATAGAGGTCCTTAAACAAATGACCAAGATCCAGGATGGAAAAGGATGTTATAGGGTAGAATAAGGTCCAATACTTGACAAGTAGTTTTAACTACAATAGGACCAACTTGAATAGGTAATTTCATTACTTGTTTAGCTTCATGTTTACCATCGTCATAATATTTAATCAAAAAAATGATTTTTTGGATCTATAACCTCTCTAAAACATTATAATTATTTTACAATTTGTAACTACAAATATATAAATTATCTCCATTATCTATGTTGAATCACTTGAATTTATGTTTATTAATCATAATTTTTAGGTATTGGGCCACAATATATGATCAATAAAAAGAAAAAATATATATTTAGTAAACACCAAGCTATAGGTATATGTGATGTATCCTATCATACATTGAAGTTGGTCAACATTTATGATTCCAAGTATAGAAGAATATTGGAGTACTTACTCTGGGAACTCTTTATGTGAGGGAGAGGTTTTAAAATCTCTAAGGTAAATTTTTTGTGAAGGTCTTCCCTAAATGATCTAGGAGTTTATTCTTTTCATATTGATTCTCTCTTATGATTGCAATTTTCATTAGATCTCTAGATCTTGGGTAACTATCACTAGAGCCAAATCTTACACTTGAGAACCCTAAGGATGTTCCTCCTCTTGTTGTTTTAAAACTTCTTCATCGTTATCCTTTTCCTTCTCTTCACCTCTACATTTACCTTTAGAGGGGCATACTTGTTCGAATGACATTTTGATTATTGTTGTTTTCATTAATGGTTTTCATTGATGTCAACATGTTTTTGCTGATTGGTTGTGGTTCTATTTGGATTTGGTGATCTAAAATTACCATGCTCTAGATGATGTGCTCTAATTTTCTATATGTGTTAATGATTTTCCTAGTCCCATTCATGTTGTACTAAGACACTTTATTTTGGGTTCGGACCTATCTAGACATCAGTGATTGTAATTTGGAAATATAATATGCACTGTAACATGTAGATCTTATTCTTTGGCTTCAGATAGTGTGATGAGAAGATAGTGTGTTTGGTGAAAAGGAACCTTTGGAACATATAGGATCATTTCAAGGTTCTAAACTCATAATTAAATTTAATAAGGTCTATGGGCCATTTGGAGAAATTTGGGAATCAAATGGACCCATTTGTAAGGCCATTGACCCAATAAGGTATTTATAAGCCTATTGGTCAAATCTAGTCAAAGGGTCATTAGGGGTATAGGAGAGTTTAGGATAGGGATGATATTTTGTTTTGGACCAGTCATGGTCCTTAGAATGAAATCATTTCATAGGATAGATAGAAGGGTGTCATATGTCACAAAGTTGTCAATGTTGTCAAGTCAACATTGACAACAAATGAGAAATCGTTACATTTCAGTCCTAATAGGCATATTGGTTCAAATGAAAGTTAGGAACCATCTAAGGGGATATTTAAACTCATTATAGGCCTTACATGATCAAAGGAAAAAAAAATTTGAAGGAATCATTAAGAAAAAGCAATAGAACTTGTTGTTCTTGTTGTTCTTGTTTTTTCCCTGATTTCTGTGTTAGTACGGTCCTGTATGGATTTAGACAAGTGAAAATTGTGATTATGTAGATAGGGTGATGAAATAAATTTATAATTCAATTTATTTGATACCGATATCATAAATCTATTGAAAGTTATATCTATTTTACTGTAACAGGTCGAGAAACCCTCAAGCCGCCAAGGTTTGGATTTGAAATGTAATTATCTCCACTTTCCACTATAGGAAAATCATGGCCTCTGGTGGAAAGTGAGGTCCATGTATGTATAATAAGGCTCAATTGGTTTTGTACCAGAGGGAGGAGGTATTTCAGAGGATGAGGAATCCCTAGCCACGCATCTCTATGTGACTGGTTGGTTGATAAGGGAAAATGGGTGTTGTAGAGATACCAAAGGGTGATTTGGTCAGGGTTTGATGATTAATTTGGATTTTTTGCATAGGGAGTGAAGTATATGACTACTAAAAAATGTTGGGGAAGTCCATTTGGGGGTATTTGCTTTGGAAAATAGGGTTAATTGGCTAATTAGGCCTAAGGAGATAGTAAAAAAAAAAGTGCTTTGTTAGTGTGATTGGGAGGCCATCTTAGAGTATGTTGACAAGGACCCAAAAAGGTATCCTAAACTCCAATTTTTTCCTTGGGTTATTTTGGAAAACTCATATTTAAAGGGAAACAACTGAGTAAGGAGACATAATAGGAAAAAAGCGGTAATTGGTGCTAGTATACCATAGGGGTTGAACAGAGTCATTGGGGTAATGAAATCGGGTCAAATAATGGTTCTTATGCCAAAATAAGTTTAGAGGTGGATCTAACTCATTCCTTTTAAGTGTTGGAATGAAATATCCCTTGGTCACCAAGGGATAGGAGTACTATTCAAGGTGTTTGTGTAAACAAAATAGAAGAAGAATGTGTTGGTTTAGGAGATTAACCTAACTGAGTAGTATCTTCAAATGAGGGACATATAGGAGTCTTTGATTCTACAAGTGGCTCTTAGGATGGTGAGGGGACAATAAGGGAATCTTTTGGAAAGGATAGGGGATGACTAAGTCAAAATATTGATAGATGAAAGGAAAATTTTAATTCCTTTGGGTCACTCTGCAACAGTTTTTTATTAAGTGAGAATATTTTGGTGTGGTCCACATTTCATTCTTTCCATTGTGGGAATGTCTTGTTGTGACCTATTTAAAATTGTATTTGGCTAACTTTGTAAAATGATAATTGATATTGTACTTGGCTGACATGGATGAATATAGAAGCACAGAATAGTATATGTACAGGATGATTTATGTTCAATAAAGATATATGTGTGAATGATGCATACTTGAAGAGAGTATATTCAAACATCATTGTATGTGCAGCTGTATGCAACCGGTGATAGTAGATTTCAATGTTCTTCAATTTAACATTTGGTGTGAAATATTTAAATGGTGGAATTATTTCTCATTATTTCTTATTTCAAAAGTTAGCCAAGTTTAAGTTATGATAGTTGGTTCTTTATTTAGGAAAGTTAGCCTAACCAGTAGTGATCCAACCAACAATGAGCCTTACCTATAGTGAGCCTTTGTAAAAATGGCCTTAATTGATGTCATCTTAACTGGTGTTCTTATTCCTAACAATTAGTTTCTTCATGTTTTTCCCATCTGGGTTTTCCACGTAAATATGGTATTCATTATTTCTTTTTTTCCTTTGTGCTTTCAATTTTATATTTTTTATGCTTATCTGATTGAATTAAGGTTGCTCCGGATTGATTTATTTAATGATAATTATTTTATGATAACTGATTCACCCCTTGTCTTAGATATCCAGACTATTCTATAATTTATATTAAAGATTTTATTCCTTAGAGGAGAGCTTAACCACTTGAGATAGAACTGATCACACACAAATTGTTAATTCCTATGTTTGATGGATCTAACTATAGTTTATGAAAATTACAAATGCAATATTACCGTAATTCACTAAGCTATACTACTTGGAAAGCTATTAAGACAAAATATGTTGCACCGAAGAATGGTCCTACTACTACAGATGTGAGGTATGCTATCTTTATTGCTTTATCAAAAACTTAGAACTGACAAAAATTAGTTCATTGATTATTTAATATGGAGTTTTAGAAAATTTGAAAGAGATATATGAAGGAAATCATACATTAAATTATCAAGGAAGTTGACTACAAAGCGTAGATATGAAAATATGAGAATGGAAGAATGCGAAGACATTACAAGTGTAATCACCCAAAAATGGTCTTCTAAACTATAAGCGCCTAATCATAGTTAATAAATCTTTAATCATCAAATTTCTAACCAAGGGAAATTCAGTTCATCAATTCAACCCGGTCTTATCACTAGGTTGTATTTAATCACCAAATCAGTTAAAATCCCAAATATCAACATTATCTGGCAATTAAATCATTCTTATCAATATTTATTTATTAAATATCCTATCATATTTATTAAATAAATTAATTTTCCGTTAAATCATTTTAAAAGGGAATTAATTTGAGAAAAAGAGTTAAAATTTGAGAAAAAAAAGAGAGGAGAAAAATGAAATAAAACAAAGAAAAAAATCAAATCTAGAGTTGAAAAAGGAAAGCAAAATAAATCAATCAAAAAAACATTCAATAAAAGCTTATCTCAATCTTATCTAAATAAATCACTCAAGAAAGTATCCAATCAACTCAAGCTCACATGGATTGTGCTAATTCTGGGAGAATCTTGATCACTCTTTCTCAATCAATCTCGATCATTGATTTTATCTAAGTTTTCTATAAAATCATTCTCTCACCTCTCAAATCATAGACAAAGATACATAAATCAGAGATAGAGACAAAGATGGAGAAAAAAGGACAGATATCATAGATGATATACAATCATCCAAGAGAATATTACAATCAAATAGTAGTGTTATCATGTTAGTTTGTTCTTGATTAATTGTGCATCAAATCATTCTAGTTAAAAAATTTTATTAGATTTTAGCAATTAATCATGGATTTCATCTAGCTTAATTTTCTTATCATTTTGCATCAATTTATATTAGTTTTCATCTTATCTGCATTCAAAAAATCTAAAAACATATATTTATCATGCATTCATGTTCAAATCGTTCATCTTGGTGTAGTCAAGTCACTAGTAATTATTTAAAAAGTTGAGAGAAATCATACTCATGTTGGAATTATATTGGAATGATGTATTGAGAGGGGAGGGGTGAATCAGTACCTCTAAAACTTTTCTTGGTTAGCCCATTAACCCTTAGTCATCAGTTTGTAAATTATCTTATCTAACTGTTCATCTTTCTTTATGTATATGCAATCATAACATAAGTTCTTTAATATGTAACCATACAAGAAACATTCATGAAAATAGATAACACATGACACAAGATATGATATCGCAGGAAACTCCTGTTAGGAAGTAAAAACTACGGTGGGGATTGTTACCCACAAGACTTCACTATCTGTAGATAAGAAGGGGCTGGTTAAGGATTACAATTGGTCACTTTTGATGACCTACCCTATTAGGATTATTACAGTGGAGACCTATTAAGATCTACATCATTTGAAGCTTTAGCAACACTGTTAAGTGTGCACTCTGTTAAGAGATTTGTAAATAATGGTTAATTCCACCTTCTACAAAAGGATTTTCGATGTGATGCACTTGTTAGAATGAAACTACATAAGTCTTTGATCTAATGATGTATGCAATCTCTAATTGCTGATAACATATCCAATAAAGCTTCCTATGTATGAGTAATCATTTTTCCATGATTGAATAATACCTTTGTCTGCTCGTCGGCAGCCTTTGTGTGTTCTTGATAACTAATGTGATCTATTTCTGAACTTTGCATGAATTCTTCCTTCTACTCCTTAGATGCTCTTTGTGGCTATCAACAACAATAAATTCTTAATTCACAATTGATCGAACATCTATTTATACTAGATTTTAGCTCTATTCTTGATTCACGCTTCGCAAGTTAACTCTAGATCCAAGGTTTACAACTTGACCTTGATCTTTAGTTAGATATGTTTTAG
>MU226472.1:31017-47507 GCA_018584345.1 Thuja plicata
CTTCTGGTCCACTTTCTCATATAGTTGGCAGCAATATGACCATACCTTCCACATGTTGTGCAATTTACCCATGTGTTATAGTCCCAAACATATGAGTTACCTACTCTTGTTGGTTTGTGGCTATTATCAGTTTCTTTTGGTGTCTAGGCCTTGTTGTTCTTTTTCTAGCACTCTTCATGTGTATGCCCATTCATCTTGTAGGTAGGATAGTACTTTTCCATGTAGGTTTTCCTCTTTGGATTCGTCACTTTGGATCTGCACTCATGTGCCTTGTGTCCTTTCTTTTGACATTTATAACAATTACCAATAAAAATAGATTGTGCTTGAGAAATACCTTTCATTTTGCTTCTGCAAATGTTTGAGGTGTGGCTTGGTTTTCCACAGTGATTGCATGACAGCTTCTTGGATCTTGGGGTTCTGAAAGCATTCCTTTGATCTGGTTGATTAGAAGATTCACCATTCTCGTTGTACCCTAATCCTATGTAGTTGTTGACTCTTCTTTTTCCATCAAGAAAATCATCCATCCTTTTGTTGCTATCTTCAGATTTCTTGATCAATTCATTGTGTTGATTCTGGATTTTGATTTCATGCTTTAATTTTTCATTCTCTTCTCTTAGCTCACTGATGATCTGTATTCTTTCAATGAGTTCTATATTTATTTTGTTTTCTTCTTGACTCATAAGAATAATATGGTTGGTAACCTCATGGTGATGCTCAGTAAGTCTTTGAATCTCTGATTCTTTCTCTTGTAGCTTCACTATTATTTTCCTCCTATCATCAATGGCTAGTGTTCTTTCATTTTCAGATTTTCTTGCATCATTCATGACATCAATCATTTTCACCATTTGAGTTTATTGACCAATTCGCGGCATCTTGATTTTCTCTGTCAGGTGTAGATTGACCTCTTGTAGATTTGTGATTTCTTCTACTGATGTGTTTGAAGCTTTTCTTGTTGATGATTTTGTTGTCTCAAATTAATCTTGTATTTTTTATTCTTTGTAATCCTTCTCATTCAGCCTAGTTGCCATAATCTTTCTTTCATCAAGAAGTTTTCTTAAGTTGATTCTCACCTCTTTATACTGCTCATAGTTTATTTGCATCTGTAACTGCTCATTCTCAATAGTCTTGTCTAGTCTGTACTTTTCCATTGCTTTGATCTTTGCTCTTAAGTCTTTAATCTTTTTCAAGAAAGAGACTTGGCTCTGATACCAATTGTCAGAATTATATTGGAATGATGTACTGAGAGGGGAGAGGTGAATCAGTACCTCTAAAAAATTTCTTGGTTAGCCCATTAACCCTTAGTCATTAGTTTGTAAATTATCTTATCTAACTATTCATCTTTCTTTATGTATATGCGATCATAACATAAGTTCTTTAATATGTAACCATACAAGAAACATTCATGAAAATAGATAACACATGACATAAGATATGATATCACAGAAAACTCATGTTAGGAAGTAAAAACTATGGTAGGGATTGTTACCCATAAGACTTCACTATCTGCAGATAAGAAAGGGTTGGTTAAGGCTTACAATTGGTCACTTCTAATTACCTACCCTATTAGGAGTATTACAGTGGAGACCTATTAAGATCTACTTCATTTGAAGCTTTAGCAATACTGTTAAGTGTGCACTCTGTTAAGAGATTTGTAAAGAATGGTTAAGTCCACCTTCTACAAAAGGATTTTATATGTGATGCAATTGTTAGAGTGAAACTACATAAGTCTTTGATCTGATGATGTATGCAATCTCTAATTGCTGATAACATATCTAATAAAGCTTCTTATGTATGAGTAATCATCTTTCCATGATTGAATAATACCTTTGTCTGCTCATCGGTAGCCCCTGTGTGTTCTTGATAACTGATGTGATCTATTTCTAAACTTTGCATGAATTCTGCCTTATGCTCCTTAGATTCTCTTCATGGCTATCAAAAATAATGAATTCTTAATTCACAATTGATTGAGCATCTATTTGTACTAGATTTTAGCTCTATTCTTGATTCACGCTTTGCAATTTAACTCTAGATCCAAGGTTTACAACTTGACCTTGATATTTAGTTAGATATGTTTTAGATCTATTAGGATGCTTTAAAACATTTACATAAATCTTGCTTGACCCTCAAGTAATGACTTAAAACAAATTAAAACTCTAAAAATAGAATTACAATGCTTAATCTGACGTGTAAAACTCAGATCCACTATTTGTGGGTTCTCTAACTGACTGTCGGTTCTGATGGTCAGGATTCTCTGTCGGTCTATCAATTTTCTTTATCATCGATGTTCCTTTCTTGAACTGTTCGTTGGGCATGCCTTTTCTGCTCTGTCGGTTTTGTTCTCAAAATTGTATCATCGGTGATGATCTTCATGTTATGTTGTTGACACATCGGTGATGTCCTGTTTACTTTGTCAGTGCAACACTTGTCAGTGTTCATTGGTCAATTCCATACTTAGCATTTTCTCATGACTTTTTGTTCTGTTAGGTATGCTCATTGTCTGTCGGTTATGCTTTTAGTCCACCGGTTATACTTGTACTGATGATCTCTGTCAATGTTTTTCACTATGTGTACTAATGGAAAAATTAATGTCATCAACTCAAATCATTTAGGAGGCAATAGATCAATTTAGTATAGTTTATATTTCTTTATCTGATTTCATTTATCTAACCATGCATGTAATGATCTATTGAATATTTGTGAAAAATAGGTACGCAAATTTCACACACATTTTTTATGCCCATCGAAGGGCTTGAAATTGAATTTTGGCCTCGGATATTAATTTCTCATATTTTGTCCATACATTCTCTGCCAAATTGGCATACGAGTTTTTATATAGGACCATACAAGCCATAATCCTTTATCATATCATCTGCTAAGAATTGGTGTATGGTTGTGTGAGAATTGTTGTACGATTTTATGCCTAAGTGTACTTTATTATATGGAAAATAGAGAATGTTTTTAATAATTTTTTGATATGATTTTGGTATTGCTAACCCTAACCCTTGCATGTTCTTTGTTTTTCTAATCTTTTGAGAATTCTAACATGTTGTTTAGAGAATGTTTGTCCAAGAATATGCTTGTCAAAGATTATATTACGAAAAGAAACTACTATGACTATTGACGAATCATCTTTGTAGGTTTCCTAAGGAGATACAAGAAAGCATCATGTCTTCCTTAATCATTTTCTTAGGCACTCAATAGATTTATTTTTATTTCTTTATTCAGTATTAGTGGACTATGCTCTTGTATGTATAAACAATCAGAAATCCAAAAGCATTGGATTAATCATTTAAAATAAATTGGATAAATGAACATTCATCCATGATGTGCTTGAGAAAAGCGTAGAGGTAGTAAAGTGTGCTCTTGTTTGCATAGAAAATCATAAATCCAGACCCTTAAAAATTTCTAATATGTTGCATGTGTACCTGTTAGTGAGCTTTTCGTTGAGGGGAAAATTACTCACCTCATGGGAATGACTCAAGTGGGAACAAGGAAAAACCTAGCCATTCTAACCCGCTCTAAACAAAAGTCTCCTTGAGATTAAAGTCTCGGAGGATGACTGCATCACTTCATAGGGCTATAGGCCTCAATCATACTTTCATGACTATGAAGGGCGTATTTGAATGGAAACTCTAAATACGAACCCTAGGAATATAAACTATCTATTTCAACTCTGAAAGGTTGATAATATTTTTGCAAGGGAGATAGTAAGCCCCCCAAGACACTTTCTATATCGTACCGCCATTAGCGCAGTCAAATAATATAATGTTTTTATATCCATTACATGATAATCAGTGTTCATATTCTTATTAGCTATTGGGTATGTACCTAAGTCATCAAGCATAGATTTTTCACCTACACCAACTTCCTAAGATAGCTTGTGTTTGGATTCCCCTTGTATTCTGCATGTCTGGTGTTTTTTTTATCACTGAACTACCTAAACATTGAAAAACCAACTCAAAACAAAAATTGGAAATGATTGAAACAATAAAACTTAGTGGAAAAAACCCTTTGTCTAGCATAATGTCATATGATCCCTGATCCTTTATCGTACGAGTCATAATTCTAGGACTCTTATTGCCCACTTTGTCATATGGGCCAGTGATAATTTTTTGTACGAGTTAATGCTTTTCACTGCCAAATTTTATCACATTTAACAATTGCCAGCATCATCTCATACAAGTTTTCTAATTTATCATCTGGATATAAATCATTTTTCGTACGAGACTACATTCTATTATATGGACCAGTGTATTTTTAATCTAGAAATCTTATTTGACCTATTTCTAACATTTAAAGGCCTCTATTATCTCTCCCTAGTCAGTCTTGTGATCATTTTACATCAAATAATGAGCTTACACATGGCTTTAATTACTTTGAGGATAGCGTTTGATAGCATATCCCTACTATAGTGATACCTAATTTGTTTGTCTTATCATAATCTATGAGTGACCTTATCTTGTCCTTCAATCAAACATTAATCCATTTAATCATTCAATCAATCCTTGTTGATCAAGCTTGAGTCACGAGTGCGAGTTAACCTTGACTCTGATTTGAGTTAGAATGATTCGGTACCTCCTACCTAGTTTTCATTAATCACATCACCCAGTTATCCTAAAGACTACATATATTGGATTTTACCTTCACATCTATATCACTCTTATATCTTTGTCACATCAATTGTTAATGTTTGTCCAAACCAAGATATCTCATATACATTCTGAAGAGAGAAGAGGAAAGAATCATAAAATATGTGGTCTAGGGTATTCATCAAGTGACAACTCACGATCACCTATCCGATGTTCTTTTTCATCAAGGACTCTCAAACTGAATCTAGTCTTTCAAGAACAACTAAAATCTTCAAGTAAACCAATTTTTTATATACCTTCATCTGTCAATAAAGGTAACTCATCTATTCTCAACATGTCTGGAGAAAGAAAAGAAAGAGAAATCTCCATACATCGCTCTCAAGATAACCACAGTACTCATGTTGTTTATAGTGACAATTCATCTATTGACTCTGAACCTAATGAAGAAACTATACATAAATGTTGAAAGGATAAATACTTCCATAAAATGATGAAGATTATCATGAGCGAAGAAAAAGAGAAATATCTTCTTGATCTATCTGAACAAGGAAATCTAAGTTTTATAAACCTAAGTATTCAAAGGATAAGGAATATTATTATGCTAGTGAAGGTGTTTCTGATGATGATGCTATTGATTATGATGATATTGTATTTATTGCTATCAAGGATGATAAAACTATACATGAAGAAAGAGCCTTAGTATCTCATGTTGAAAAGAAATATGAATGGGTCATAGACAGTGGTTGTTCACACCATATGACTGGAGATAAAAATAAATTTGTTAAACTGAATAAGTATGATGGTGGTGTTGTGAGATTTGGTGACAATACTCCTAAGCTTATCATTGGAGTTGGATCTATATCTTTGGATGGAAAGACTATTACTAACAATTTATTACTTGTTGATATACTTAAGCATAATTTGTTTGAGTGTTGGACAACTAGTGGACAAAATTTATCAATTTAAATTCATTGATGGGAAATGTTGTATCAGAAGTAAGTCAGGAGACTTGATTGCATCTAGTACTAAATATAGAGGTAATGTATTTAAATTAAATACATCTAAAGTTTCTTGTTTTATTGCGAAGGTAGCTGACAGTTGGTTATTGCATAGAAGATTTTGTCATGTTAAATTTGATAATATTGTGAAGGCAAGTATGACTAATGCAGTTAGAGACCTACCAAAGATTTTGAAACCATCTAACACTATGTGTAGAGAATGTGTAATGGGGAAGCAGACTAGAAGCAGTCTTAAAAGCAAATCTTACTCAATGAAAGGGAAGTTGGATCTAGTGCATATATATCTGTGTGGTCCTACAAGAACAATATCTTACTATGGTGAAAGGTATTTTATTATTTTTGTTGATGAATTTTCTAGGATGATGTGGGTTACATATCTAAGAGAGAAATTAGAGGCATTTGAAAAATTCAAAATATTCAAAGCAAAAGTTGAGAATGAATCAGGCTTAAAGAAAAAATGTTTGAGATCGAATAGAGGTGGTGAGTTTACTTCAAAAAATTTCAATGCCTACTACAAAGATCATGGAATATATAGAAAAAAATCTACTCCTAGGACAACACAATAGAATGGGATAGTAGAGCAAAGAAATAGAACAATATTAGTGTTGATGACAATTATTCAAGTATGTATTGTCATTGATGTTTACACAAGTATAGTGATGTTTACACAAATGTCTAATCCTATCCAAGCACAGTCACTGTCTGTCATGATCTCTCAGGCATTGAACATGACCAAATTGATTTCTAGTTCTAATCGAGTTCACTCAGGCATTACAGTGTTGGTCGGGCGTTGAAGGATTTCAGTGTTGACCAAGTAAAACAATTAGTGTTAGCCAACTAACTGTGGCTTATATTTATGGATAATTAGTCATATGCAGAAAAAAGACATGAGTTTTATTATTTATTTGGAAGGATATTAAGGTCGACTTGACAAGGCTTATCATATATATAAGGTCAAGTTTGGATTGAATAGTGTGGTGATGTGGAATTTCATGTGAAGTGTGATATGAAGAGTGGAGGCGAAATCAAATGGGATTCTGATTGAGGATAGAATATAGAGGACTGCAACAGAATATCCAATCAGTAAGGATCAAGTATTTAATCCAGAACAGAGATCTAAATCAGAAAAGACAGTTGCTTATCAAAATAGGTCAATCCATTATTACTCTCTAACAATTGTAGCAGTGATCAAAATATCTTAATAGAGTAGACTTAACAGTCTTTTGTAAATCCTCTCACAAGGTGACATTTCTACATTGAAGTGTTTGAAGACCTCTCACAAGGCCACTCCTTAAAGGGTGATTAAATCCTCTAACATGTCACACCTAATAGTTTTTTATTGTAACCTTTAACAGGGTTGGATCCTAACAGGGCTCACTTTAAAGAGTGAAAAACAGTGACTAGTTGTTATTGGTGGTTTTTCCCATATTGGGTTTCTACGTTAAATCTTTGTGTTATCTGTGTACATTTCATTTTTTTTATGGTTTATGTTTCTGCAATTAATTACTAAATATAATCACAGTTAATATATTAAGATTTGCTATGTTAACCTAGTGACAATGAAATATCTATGTTAACCGAGCAACAGTGTTAAATTTGTTTAAGACATCTAAGGGACTTGGATTTGTTTTTGTGGTAACTGGTTCACCCCTCCCCTCTTAGTTACTCAAATCATTTCCAACAATTGGTATCAGAGCTGAAAGTGCTTATAGGGAAGGTTTAAAGGCCTAAGCTAAAGATTAGAGATGTCTTACAGAAGGGAGATCCCTAAGCTCAACAAGGAAAACTTCACTACATGGCCAGATATGATGAGGCTACATCTATCTACTATTGGAGATACTAGTTTGCAATTCCTGCATCACAAGTATGTGGAACCATTGAGACCTATGTCTATGTATCAGATGGTGGAAATAAAGTATCATAACATAATGATGATTGATATAGCCTCTTCACTCAGCTATTCTAAATTTGATAAAGTCAAGGACTCCCCTACTGCCTTTGATATGTGGAACAAACTACATGATATCTATGGAGGAGATGCAAATGTAAAGAGAGCCAAAGCAGAAAGTCTTAGAGGTCAGTTTGATATGATGAAAATGAAAGAAGGAGAAAACATTACAAAGTACAATGAAAGAATCAAGAAAAGTATTAGTGCAATCAGAGCTACTGGTGGAACAAGTGAAGAAAAAATAGTAGTCAACAAGGTATTAAGAACTTTACTTCCTATCTACACAATTAGAGTTTCAGCTATTCAAGAGATGAGATGCAATAATGACATAACTCTAGATGGATTGATTGCAAGATTATCAGCTTTTGAGTTGGATAATTTTGACAATTATTCTCCTAATCCTAGCAATCTTGAGTCAGCATTCAAAGCTAAATTAAACCTTGGAAAGATGATGGGAAAATAGATTGACAGTGATAGTGATGATGATTTTGATGATGAGGATCTAGAAATCATTGAAGCATTACTTGAAAGGAGAGCTACAAAAGGAAAAGGACAATACAGAGGAAGAACACCATTGATTTTATTTTCATGTGATGAGGTTGGCCACATTGTTGCTAAGTGTCCGAACAAGGAAGACAAAGGTGAGAAAAATTTCAACAAGTATAAAGGAAAGAAAGATTACAAGAGATACAAAAGCTACAAGGACAAAGGTAATAAATCTTGTTATATTGCTAAAGATTTCGATAGTGATGAAGATGAAGATGAAATGGTTTACATTGCTATTAAGGATGAGTCATACAATGAAGATAATGAAAAGACTACACTATACTCTCATATTATTAAGAATGACACCTGGATAATTAATAGTGGTTGTTCTCACCACATGACTGGTGATAAAACCAAATTTTAACATCTTGAACACTATGATGGTGGGAGTGTTAGTTTTGGGAATGATGAGTCCTACTATGTGAAAGGTAAAGGTTGTATTGCTCTTACTAAAGGAATCAAATGTGATAATGCTTATTGGGTTGAAGGAATAAGGTGTAATCTACTAAGTGTGGCATAGTTTAATAACATTGGTTTCAAGGTAGAATTCATGAATGGTAAGGCCAAGCTCCTGCATGGTAGAGGAAATCTAGTTGGAACTGGCAGGCAAACAAAAGGTAATCTATTTTATCTTGATCTCAATGAAAGTTCATGTTTTATTGCACAAGTAGAAGAAATTTGGTTATGGCATAAAAATTTATGTCATGTGAACTTTGAAAACTTGATTAACATAAGTAAGAATAGAAGAGTAAGAGGTATTCCTATTCTGAAGAAACCTGAACTAGCAATATGCAAACAATGTCAAATTGGGAACATGGGCAAAACAATCTTCAAGGGCAAGAACTACAATACATGAGAAGTCTTGGAATTGGTGCATACTGACTTATGTGGACCAATTGAAACAACAAGATACACAGGTGACAATTACTTCAATCTATTTGTTGATGATCATTCCAGAATGATGATTGTTATGTTTCTCAAAGAAAAATCCAAAGCTTTTCAGAAGTTCAAATGGTACTTAGCCAGAGTTGAAAAAGAAATAGGAAAGAAACTTAAATGCTTAAGATCTAATAGAGGAGGATAATTAATTTCCAATGAATTCAATGAGTTTTGCGATGAAAGAGGAATCAAAAGACAAGTATCTGCCCCAGGTACACCACAGAAAAATGATATAGCAGAAAGAAGGAACATATCCATTATGGATTGTGCAAGAACCTTGATGATTGAGAAGGATGTTTCTACCAAATATTGGAAGGAAGCCATTAGCACTGCAATTCACACCTTGAACTAAGTTCAACTGAAGAAAGGTACTAAGAAGACACCTTTTGAATTATGGTATGGCTATAAACCTAATGTTCGTTATTTTAAAGTATTTAGAAGTAAATGTTACATCTTGAAGAAAAAAAGAAATGGAAAATTTGATGTAAAAGGTGATGAAGGTATATTCCTAGGCTACTCCAGCAAGAGAAAAGCATATAAATGTTTAAATATTACTACTCATAAAGTCATAGAAAGTGTGCATGTAAAGTTTGGTAAGTTTGCAGAGAGAAATGAAGAACAGAGCTATAAAAATCCTGAAGACTACAGAAACTTTGTATATTATGAACCTGATACTATACCTAAGACATAGGCAATGGTGATTGGACAGAAATCATGTTAACCACTGAATTCATTAGCAAAAACCTTGTTGCAACTTGTAAAACCAATGATGCTAACTGAAGAAACTGAGTCACAAACAAAGAGAACCAAGTCTCAGACTGAAGAAACTGAGTCACAGACAGAGGTACCTGAGTCACAAATAGATACACCCAAATCTCAGACTGAAGAAATTGAGTTGCAGACAAAGGTATTAAAGGATCTGAGAAATATTGATCCGATTACACCCAAGAACAACTGCATGCAAAATACCTGTTACAGGAAGAAAGCATAAAGAAGGAAAAAGCTGAAGAACTCAGAAGCTTAAAGAAACTTGAAAAGAGTAGAGCAAAAATGTATTATGAATTACTTGACAATAATTACAAAGCTCAACCTTAAAAAGGTGAACGAAACCCTAAAAGGTAAAAACTAGGTTGCACATTAATAATTAATAAAAGAATTAATTATTAATGCACCTAAGAGAAAGATTAAGCACTAAAGAGTAATAAAATAACTTAACTAATTAAATCAACATGATTTAATTAATAAGTGATTACTCTAACACCCCCCTTAAGTGAAGCTCAGGAGATAAGCTAACCTAGCACAGCTATGAAAGCAGGAAAAAAAAGGGTCCCGACAACAAGGCCTGATTAGGTACCCAACTACAAAAATCTCTGTAAAGAGGAGAAATATAGAAAACCACAGGGGAAAAACCCTACTCCAAAAATAGATGAAGCCTAGAGAAGGACTGAAGAAGCCTCCAAACTAGAGAATGTCCTAGAAAATAGGAACAAAAGAGGAACATGTAGAACACCTCTGAAGCAAGAAGCTGCAAACACTGTCAAAAAGTAACTGTTGGAACCTCCATTGTAATAGAATATGATCAGATAGAGAAGACTGTAAACAAAGCCTGAAGAGTTGATCAATCAAAGATGGAAGAATGCCTCCAAAATAGGAATGAAAGAAGAGTGTCCATATGGTAAATGATCCATCTCACAGAAATGCATAGGTACCTGCCATTGCATCCGCCTAGTACATAGGAACAAATACTAAATGCATAGATCACTCCATCAAACCAAGGAAGCATTAGAACCAACAGGAGATACCCCCATTATGGTGAGTAGGGAGAGGTATGACAAGTACACTAAAATAGATTGCCAAAATATACTGCATGAGGAAGAACGTACAAGCACAAATAAAGGATGGTGTCATGGAAGAAACACTCACTTGACACACATCATGAGGCTAATTTTGTGGAAGGGACACTCACTTGACAAAGGTAGATGGAAAAGAAAGCAAACATCAAACCCCCCCATGAAACTTTATAATATAGTGTGAGTACAACAAAAACCAAACATGGATCATATGGCACTTTATCTCAGTGCATTTGCATAAAATGCTACAGAAATAGATGTATACAATGTTCAGAAAAGGAAACAATCCTAGGACATGAAACATCCAAGATATCTACTATAATGCCATAAAGCAAAAAATTAAATACATAGATATAAGGAGCAGAATCTAGGTGTGAGACCCATAGAAGATGAAAGAGAACAAAAGCAGCTTTCCAATGCCATGCGGAAGTCAAAAAAAGGAGTTCGGAGGAGCGAGATATAGTGACCGGAGCACAAAATGGAACCCTGACTCTGACTGGAAAAAAACCTGAAAGATGGCAAAATCAGATAACCAAACTGGAAAAATCATAAAGGTCTCGGAACCATCTTACCGTCGATATCTCATTTGGCGAAAAACACCTCTGTTTGCTCAAGTTATGAGCAACAAACCACCAATAGGTCAAAAACCAAATGATCCAAAAGAACCTCAACCAAAATTGGCGGAGCCCAACTAAACTGGCGAAAAACCTCCAAAAAAGGACTGCCTCTAGATTTCCCACCAAAATGGTAGAAAAAAATATTATTTTTTAATGAAAATAATAATAAAAACAATTTTAAAATAACATGTATTTTTTGAAAAAAAAATTTAAAAATGATATATTTTTTTAAGAAAAAACACAGAAAACATTTATATATATTTTTATTTTTAAAAAAATATTTTAAAAAATATGATTTTTTTATTAAAGAAAAAACATTAAAAAAACTTTATATTTTTTGTTTTAAAAAAATAGGGCTATAATTTTCCCTCTCCTCCATGCAACTAGATGGGACGAAAACTAAGGTGACATGGAAATCAAGGTGACATGGAAATTGAGGTGGCACACAAATTGAGGCAGTGCAGAAACTGAGGCAAAATTGAGGTGGTGCAAAAACTGAGGCAAATTTTTGCCTCCTAAAGTGTGTCAAGGGTCATGAATGCAAAAAATAGGGCCCAAATTTCAACTGTGTCCAAAATCGACAAAATTTATATGAAATTTTAGTTTCTCGAGCCTTCTGAACATGATGGTGAGGTCTGTTTGGGCCCAAAATGCTTCAAAAAAGATTGAAGATAAAGGCCCCGAGAAAGCTGAGAAATTCTCCTTCAAAAACACGCTTCAAACACTCCAGAACAGGCAGCAGCAGAGGGGCTCTGATACCATGAAGGATCTGAGAAATACTGATCTGATTACACCCAAGAACAACTGCATGCAAAATACCTATTACAGGAAGAAAGCATAAAGAAGGAAAAAGTTGAAGAGCTCAGAAGCTCAGAGAAACTCGAAAAGAGTAGAGAAAAAATGTATTATGAATTACTTGACAATAATTACAAATTTCAACCTTAAAAAGGTGAACAAAACGCTAAAAGGTAAAAACTAGGTTGCACATTAATAATTAATAAAAGAATTAATTATTAATGCACCTAAGAGAAATCTTAAGCACTAAAGAGTAATAAAAAAACCTAACTAATTAAATCAACATGATTTAATTAATAAGTGATTACTCTAACAGGTACCCGAGTCACAAATAGATACACCCGAGTCTTAGAAAGTGGAACCTGTGTATCAGACAGAAGAACATGATAGAATATTTGAGCATGGTCAACATAGTGGAGCAAGCCCAGAATCGAAGAGGAAGTATCATGTACTTGCAAAATATGTTAGAAGGCATCATGCACCTGAACAAATAATTGGAGATCAGACAGAAGGGGTAATGACAAGGAACAAAATAAAAGGTACATGTTTACTTAGTGAAATTGAACCTAGAACTATTAAAGATGCATTGAATGATGAGAACTGGATTGAAGAAATGAAGAAATTGAGCGGATAGAAAAGAACAAAACCTGGACTCTTGTACTTAGACCAAAAGACAAGTATGTGATTGGTACTAAGTGGGTTTTCAGAAACAAGATGAATGAGAAAGGTGAAGTTTCCATAAACAAAGCCAGATTAGTATGTAAAGGATATGCTCAAGAAGAGGGTATTGACTATGGAGAAACTTTTACTTTTGTTGAAAGACTTGAAGGAGTCAGAACTCTTCTGGAATATGTTGCACATAAAGGATTCAAGGTATATCAAATAGATGTAAAATCTGCATTCTTGTATGGAATTCTAGAAGAGAAAATCTATATTGAGCAACTTGAAGGCTTTGTAGATCCTAACAAAAGGAATATGGTTTGAAAACTACACAAAGCATTGTATGGAATGAATCAAGCTCTGAGAGCCTGATATGAAAGACTGCATGGTTACTTGATAAGTATTGGATTTCAGAGAACTAATGATAATAGTAGCTTGTACATCAAAGAAGGACCTCAGAACAAGATACTATTGGCAGAAATATTTGTTGATGACATATTGTTTACTGGATATGATTAATTATGCAGAGCATTCTCAGAAGCTATAGGTAAGGAATTTGAGATGTCAATGTTTGGTTAAATCAAATTCTTTGTTGGCTTACAAGTTTATCAGATGAAGGATGGTATCTACATTACTCAGTCTAAATACATAAAAGAGATACTAAATAAATTTGGGATGGAAGATTCTAGACCAGATGGAACACCTATGCCTATTGGACATAAGCTATCTAAGGATGATGATTCAAAGGAGGTAAATCAGACTACATACATATCCATGATTGGAAAACTTCAATATTTTTTTCACACTAGACCTGATATTGCATTAGCAGTCAGCATTGTTTCAAGGTTTTTAGCTAATCCTAGAGAGAATCATTTGATGGCTATCAAAAGGATTCTAAGATATATTAAGGGTACTAAAGACTATGGATTATGGTATAAGAAAGGAGGAAATTTTGACTTGAATACTTTTACTGACGTTGATTGGGCAGGAAGTGTTGATGACAGAAAGAGCACTAGTGGTGGAGCACTATTTCTTGGAAAGGGGTTCGTCTCCTAGACAAGCAAGAAATAGAACTGCATTTCTCAATCTACAACAGAAGCATAATATGTTGATGTAGCATTAAATTATTCAAACATCATATGGTTCAAACAAGTGTTGTCAGGTATGAAGGTGGAAATCACAAAACCAATCATTGTTTATTGTGACAACACCAGTGCTATTAATATCTCAAAGAACCATGTGATGCATACTAAGACTAAACATATTGCAATAAAGTATTATTTCTTGAGGGAATTGGTTCAGAACAAGGAAGTTAGATTGGAATATGTGAATACTAAAGAACAAATTGCAGACATATTCACAAAACCATTACCTAAGGATGCATTTTTTATCTTAGAGGAATGCTAGGGTGATTCCCCTAATCGAGGCTCACTAAAACACAGTTTAGTGATGCATCAACCGAACTACAGAACAAACTTAAACATGTTGATACAGATATTTAGAGCTTATTGCATATGAATCAGTACAGACAGGTACATTACAATTCCATTGGATATGTCAGTTGGTGTCTTTGGCATTGGTTTTCAAAGAGGGAGAGATTATTGTATGTCATAATGATCAGTGAAAGAGGGAGAGATTACTATATGTTAGTAAATATTACTGATGGAGAGATTGATGACAGAGAGAGAACTTTATCAAAAACATAAATTAATTTAAGAGGGAGAAATCTGTATTTCAGTGATTGAGGGAGTTTTAGATGAGAATCAGAATAAAACTAAAGATATTAATAAAATTGGATGAGAATAAAAATGAAGCTAAGGACATTAATAAAAATTTCATTCTTATGTCTGATGCTCTGTAATTCTTTGTATTATGACATGTTGTGTTTCCTTCAATGCCAAAGAGGGAGATTTTTTATGAAAATTATTCAATTGTGTATTGTCATTGATGTTTACACAAGTATAGTGATGTTTACAAAAATGTCTAATCTTATTCAAGCACAATCAGTGTCTACCAAGCTCTCTCAGGCATTGAAAATGACCAAAGTGATTTCTAGTTCTAATCGAGTTCACTTGGGCATTACAGCGTTGGTCGGGCGTTGAAGGATTTTAGTGTTGACCGAGTAAAATAGTTAGTGTCAGGCGACTAACAGTAGCTTATATTTTATGGATAATTAGTCATATGCAGCCGACAGACATGATTTTTATTATCTATTTGGAAGGATATTAAGGCCGACTTGACAAGGCTTATCATCTATATATAAGGTCAAGTTTGGATTGAATAGTGTGGTGATGTGGAATTGCATGTGAAGTGTGATATGAGGAGTGAAGGAAAAATCAAATGGGATTCTGATTGAGGATAGAATATAGAGGACTACAATAGAATATCTGATCAATAAGGATCAAGTATTTAATCCAGAACAAAGATTTGAATCAGCAAAGACAGTTTCTTATCAAAATAGATCAATCCATTGTTACTCTCTAACAATTGTAGCAGTGATCAAAATCTCTTAACAGAGTAGACTTAAAAGTCTTTTGTAAATCCTCTCACAAGGTGACATTTCTACATTAAATTTTTTGAAGGCCTCTCACAAGACCACTCCTTACAGGGTGATTAAATCCTCTAATAGGGTCACGCTTAACAGTGTGTTATTGTAACCTTTAATAGGGTTGGATCCTAACAAGGCTCACTTCAGAAGAGTGAAAAAAGTGACTAGTTGCTATTGGTGGTTTTTCTCATATTGGGTTTCCATGTTAAATATTGGTGTTATCTGTATACAATTTATTTTCCTTATGGTTTATGTTTCTGCAATTAATTACTAAAGATAATCACAGTTAATATCTTAAGAATTGCTATGTTAACCGAGTGACAGTAAAATATCTGTGTTAACCGAGCAACAATGTTAAATTTGTTTAAGACATCTAAGGGACTTGGATTTTTTTTTGTGGTAACTGATTCACCCCTCCCCTCTCAATTACTCAACTTATTTCCAACAATTAGATGCTTCTAGAACTATGTTCTTAGAAGGAAATGTATCAGATGTTCATTGGAGAGAAATTTTTGGTACTGCTATGTATACTTTAAACAGAATTCAGATCAGACAAGGTACAATTAAGACTCCTTATGAATTATGGTTTAATCATACTCCTACTGTCAAATATTTTAGAATATTTCATAGTAAATGCTATATCAAAAGAGGTGATGAGATAGGAAATTTTGATGCTAAAAGTGACAAAGGGATATTCCTTGGTTATTCCACTAAAAGAAAATCTTATAAATGTTTCAATCTAAGATTGAGGAAGATGATTGAAAGTAATAATGTGAGGATAGATGAAAAGTTCTAGATTCAAGAGAGAATCTATGACTGTAACCAGACTACAGAGATCAAGGAGGTTACGATAGATCAAGAAGAACCTATTGAGATTGACAGTGAGATCGAGGTATGTCAAGATGACTCAAATGATCCTACTGAAATTCCTAAGACTCCAAGGTATGTTAAGAAAAACCATCCTGAAGATCAAATTATT
>MU226472.1:60817-97836 GCA_018584345.1 Thuja plicata
TTTCTGGGTCACCAAATCTTTGTGTTATGTGTTATGAATGATTATATTTTCATGCATGCAGTAGATTAGATGAATGAATGGTTTAATATATACAAGTGCAGAAATGAATTAAAGTTTTAAGTGTTACAGATTCACCCCTCCCCTCTCAGTAACTTGGTTAGTCCTGAATATTTCCAACATTATCTTCTTTTCCTCAAATGCATTTTCTTCTTTTCCTCGGTGCATGTTTCCTGGTTTGAGGCTTTCTTTTGTAAGTCCTTAATGTTCCTTTCTTGACTGGTGGTGAGTTTATATCTTTTGTAGTTTGAATCCTCGTCTTGGATGCAGCAGTAATTCTTGGTTTCTTTGCAGGTGGTGCATCGGACTCAATTGACTTGGAGTGACTCACTTGTTCACCTTCACCGATGGGTGACTGTCCCTCGATGTCATATTTGTTTTTTTTTATTCATCATCAACCAACAACTTATTTTGAAGTGTCTTAACCATTTTAGTCTTCTTTCTATCAATCTTCTTTACTACCAGGTCTGTTTTAATTTTGGCCTTATCTTCTTCATAGGTTCCAAATCTCGGTAGTGATTTGTCAACTATCTCATTCAGTAATGTTTCAATAGCATTTGTGGCCTAATCAATGTTGATTTCAAAATCAAGTGGTGTTAACCATGTTTTCCTCAGTACAGCTGGTTTGATCAAGGTGGTGTCAGTATCCACTATGAAACATATATCATCCTTATACTTTCCCACCAGTTGTTCAAGTATCCTCATCCTCTTTTGCATTCTATCTTTTAATCTGGTTAAGTAAGCATCCATGATTGTTGTAAATTTGTCCCCTAGTAAATTAATAAATTCACTAATTTGAATTGTCACTAGTCGGGTAATGTCCCAATTGACATTACCGACAGATGGGAAAAAGTTCTGTAAATAGAAAATTGTACACATGAGGAGTGATCTGAACTTACATGAATTATTCCTTGCTAACCTAATTGTCTGCATGTTCTCCTCCAATTTCTTCGGTAGAAGCTTGGATAGGTCCAGTTGTAATCCCTTCTTCACAATCTTATGGGCAGTGTCAATTGCTCCGCATGCTATGTTGTTTAACTTCCTAGATTGGAATACCTTGTCTCCCAATACACATGCACCGAACTTCAGTTATGGATCGGTGATGAAGTTTACCTTTAAACCTCTGCCATCCCATACTACACCTGTTATCTTTTATATATCGGGGTGAGGAGGATGTTTGAGTTCTTTGACTTTGTCAATTACTGGATAACTGGTTGTTGTGTGTATTACATCCTTGGTGATCAGTTTTGGCTCGTCCAGCCACATCTTTTAGTCATGTACATGGCTAAGAACTATGCGGATCGACTCGGTTTTGAATTCCTTTGATAACATTAGGTCATTTGTCAACCCTTTTACCTCAATGTGTTTATGTTCATCCTTGATGTTTCCATCTATGCAAAGCTTCTTTTAAGATTCCTCAACTTCGAGATCTCCGATCTCTACAACCTTACAATGGATATAGGCTCAGACATCCTCGACTAGAAAAACTAGGTGGTATGCTTGAGAATTCTCCAACATCGTCAGGTTGTGAAGCAACCTTGGGACAAAATTTGTACTTAGGCTCTTCACATGTAGAGTTCTTAATTATATTAACTTTCTTATCCTTCACATTCTTGATTTTGGAAACTCGTGAAGTGGTTACCATGTTTCTGTTAAATTAGGGCTTTTCCTATAAACAAACTATGAGCTCAGTGAGTCTTAGTTACTCACTTGATCTGATGTAGCTACTGGGAGTTTATCTGAATAGCTATGAATATGCTTGAATTTCTATACAATCTAGTTATTGTTGGTCTCTCTGCTCTTCTCTCTTAATCGCTTTGTGAACTAATGAGCTTTTTTGTCACCCTTTTATAGACGATGCCCTAAGTGGTGCAATAAATTCTATACCCACTTCTTGGTGTTCAAAGATGGAGTCCCTCGGGGAATATACTAACTTCATTCTCGACAAGAATGCGATGCTTAGGGTAAGTGTCAATTCAATTGACCTTTCACATGTTTACCGACAGAGCTTGGTATGTAGCGAATACTTCATTGTCTTTTTACATGATTACCAACAATGCTCGGTTTACATTAACAACTTAGCTCTTATATGTTCACCGATGATTCTTGGTATGCATTTGACCGATGAGCTTTATTTCACAAATTTGTAACAAGTAATACTATAGTGCATATTTATTCATGCTAATTTGGCATATTATCAATGTATAATAGAACTGATGTAAAATATAGCTTTGTATAGTGTAGTTCCATACTTACTTATTCTGCTTAGGTGGGGGTGGTGATATCACCAGATCCATTAAATAAGGTGTCACCAATTTTATTTCTTGGTCTAGCATCATCAGTGTTTGTATATTTCCTCCACATTTTGTTTCTCATCTTCCTAATGTCTTCAATAGTGTTTCCATTAGCAAAGGTGCTTGACTCTGTCACTCAGTCTCTGTAGTCCTTACTTAGATGACCGACCCTATGACAGTGTAAGCATGCCATTCTGGGGTTAGTCTAGCTTCTAGACCTTCTCATGTAGTTTGTAGCTATGTGTCCATATCTACCACATGTTATACAGTTTATCCATGTGTTGTAATCCCAAACATATGAGTTATCGACTCTTGTCGGTTGATGAGCATTTTTTTGTTCTTTAGGTTTCCATTCTTTCTTTCTCTTCTTCCTGCATTTAAGAGATGTGTGCCCATGCATTTTGCAAGTAATACAATATTTTTCCATGTAGGTTTCCTCCTTTGGTTGTTTCACCTTAGATCTGCATTTGTGTACTTTGTGTCCTTTCTTGTTACAGTTATAACAATTTCCTATTAATGTAAATGTGGATTTAGGAATACTTTTAGCTTTTCTTTTGCAAACATTTGATGTGTGACCTGGTTTTCCATAGTGATTGCATGACTACTTCCTTGGTCTTGGATTTTTGTAGACATCTTTTTTATCAGCTTGGTATGATGATTCTCCATACTTGGTATACCCTAGACTGGTATTTTTGTAGAGTCTCCTTTGTCCATTCACAAAAACATCCATTATTTTTGTGCTTTCTTGAGCTTTCTTGATCATATACTTATCTTGTTTCTGAATCCTTACTTCATGCTTTAGTTTTTTATTTTCTTCTCTTAGATCACCAATAGCTTCCAATTTTCCATTGAGTTCTATGTTCACTCAGTTTTCCTCATGACTCATAAGAACAATTTGATTGGTGATATAATGATGATGTTCAGTAAGTCTCTTTATTTCAGTCTCTCCCTCTTGTAGCTTTTCAGTGATCTTCCTTCTGTTATCAATAGCTAATGTTATTTCTTGTTCAGCTTGTCTATAATTATTCATTACATCAATGATCCTTACCATCTTTGTCTCTTGACCAATTTGTAGTACCTTTAATTGCTTTGTCAGATGTTGATTGATTTTATTTAGACTTGTAATGCTTCCTTCAGAAGTGTCTGATGTATTACTATATGTAGATCCTAATGACTCAAACAAATCAAGAAGTCTGTTTCATTGCAGTGAGATGCCATAAATTTTCTTTCATCCAGTAGCTCTCTCATCTTGATTCTTGCTTCTTTGTATTTCTCATAGAAGATTTGTATCTGCAACTTCTAATTTTCAATATTCTTATCTATCTTATACCTTTCCATTGTATGATATTTTCTCTCAAGTGATTTAAACTTTTCCAAATAAGAGATCTAGCTCTAATACCAATTGTTGGAATAATGAAATGGTGTGTACTGAGAGGGGAGGGGTGAATCACTACCCTTAAAAAAATTATCATTTAACCCTTAAACCTTTAGTAATCAATTCTTTGCATTACCAACCATAGATGCTTTTATATCTTATGCATGTAATATTAAAACATAAACTTAATGAAGACATATTTTTCCATTAGTATGCAAAGGAAAATAGTTTTCAAACTGTCAGTAAAACCAACACTGAAAAATAGGTTTAGTGCAACCTAACAGACAAGTTCACAATGGAACCTGACGACACAGTTTACTAGTGCAACCCAAAAATGTTACAAAGAGGAACCCTACAGACTATAAAGCAACCCGAGCACCAGTCTATTGAGAGACAATTAGAATTCTGAGAAATGTGGATCTGACTTCCACGTCAGATAAAACACTTGTGTTTTATATTTATCTTTATGATTAGCTTTAAATCCATTTCTTGAGGGACAAGCAATGTAAATGTAATTGTTTTAATCAGTCTAACTAATTAGAAAAATACAAACTAGGAGATCAAGGTCAAGTTGTGAACCTTCTATCATAGAGTTATCATTGTAATATATGAAAATCATTTAGGTCAAACTCATTGTATAAATAGATATGTAATCTATTAGAACACATGTGTGTGATAATGATTGTAGCCAAGAAGCACATCTATGGATCAGACTAAGAGTTTTATGTAGAAGAACAACAAAAGATGAAACAGGTTATCAAGAACCAGATTCAAGGCTACCGAGTAGAACAGAGGTATTGATCAATCACTATAGGTGATGAATATACATGTAATCTTTAATAGATCTATAATCAACAATTCTAGATTGCATATACTCAGTTCAATAAATATTTTTGACTATAATCTAACAAGTGTAGCAAATAGAATAAATCCTTGAGAAAGGTGGATTTAACAATCCTTTGTAAATCTCTTAACCGAGTGCACACTAAACAATGTTGCTAAATCTCTTAATAAAGTAGACCTTAACCAGTCTCTACATGATACTTCTAATAGGGTGGATCATCAGAAGTCATCAAAATTGGAAGCCTTAACCGGCCCCTTCCATTCTGCAGATAGTGAAGCTTTGTGGGTTTCATCCCCACCACAGTTTTACCTTCTAAAAGGGATTTTCTATGTTACCAAATCTTGTGTCATGGGTCATTACATTTCATGAATTTTTATATGAATGTTTACATGCTAATTGAGTTAATGATTTGATATAACATACACAAAGATAGAATAACATATATGGTTGGTAATACAATTGATTACTAAAAGGATTAAGGTTAAGTGATAAAAATTTTAGGGGTACTGATTCACCCCTCCCCTCTCGGTACACACCATTCCATTATTTACAACAATTGGTATCAGAGCTAGACCTCTTATTTGGAAAAGTTTAAATACTTAAGAGAAAATATCATACAATGTAGAGGTATAAGCTAAACAAGAGTATTGAGAATCAGAAGTTAGAGATGTATACGCTAAATATGGGCCTCTAACTTAGCCATACACTTTGACATGGTCATTGTTCATTAGTCACACACAAGAACCAATATTAATTTATTCATCCTGCATGCCTGAATGAGTCGACCTGTTACCTCCTATCTAGACGGGATTTTTGAATAGCTCTCAGAATATGAGAATCCAACAACCTAGACTAATCTAAGAATGAAAGATTTAATCTAGAAATGTAAATGCAAGATTAATCTTGAAGTAAATATGAGATTAAGCTAGAAAATGAGATTAAACTAAGAAATGAGTGTGCAATATTAATCTTAAAATTAAGATTAATCTAAGAATGCTTGAAAGAAGCTAAACTAGACATGATTAATCTAGAAATGATCTTAATCTATTGCAAATGAAAGCTAAGAATAATGAGAGTTTTGAATGCATAAATGTGATTTAACAATTCAACAGCAATTTGATATTCTAACAATGCATTCTCCTTTTTTTTGAATGAGAACAAGAGAGTTCTTTTATAGAATAAGAGTCTAGTTAGAATGACAAGTTTCCTTTGAGAGAAATAATGAAGTGTTGTCTTTTTGAGTGAATGAAGTAGTTAACTGATTTGTTGCACTTTTGAATCTCAGTTAACTCAAAGTTTCCATTTCTGAACTGAAGTGAGGATTTTGGAGAGCCTATTTGATTAAATAAATGAAATATGACCTCATAAATGCACTTTATCAATTATTTGAATAATTAAATTCAATTATTGGAACGAGGATTATTATTTAATGATCAAATATTATTTAATACCTTTTTATGTATTTTAGCTAAAAGGGTAAATTTAATTTAATTAAAGTGCTAGGACTTTGTAATTAAATTAATTCAATCATAAGGTTTATTTAGCCAATTTTAATTGATATTTAGGAATTAAATATAGTATGTGATTAATGCAGATTTAGGATTTTCTGCATTTGACACTTAAGTCAAGTAGAGTCAGTTTGAGACTCAGAATTTCCTAGTACAATAGG
This sequence comes from Thuja plicata, assembly GCA_018584345.1. Lineage (NCBI taxonomy): Eukaryota > Viridiplantae > Streptophyta > Pinopsida > Cupressales > Cupressaceae > Thuja > Thuja plicata. The sequence continues at coordinate 67,057 of MU226472.1, forward strand.
ACTTTGATGATTCGGACGATTGATAAATGCAACAAAATTGCTTGTGATTGCAAGATGCCAATTTTGGGGTGTTATATTTTTCCCCTCTTTGAATTGATGTGTGAGTAGCGCATTGATTCAAAGAATCATCTGATGTTTGAAGCATAGAAGAATAGTTTGAAATTGATTGATGCTGTAAAGATTGATTGATGAAGGTTTCAGAGCCATTTCTAGAATGGAGCTTAACTCTCTGAATTCTAGGTTAGATTTCTGAGACGTTGGTTAGATCAAGTTTTCAAGGGTCGTCTTCAGAATGAAGCTTGACTCTTAGGAATTTGAGTTAGATTGCCCCAATACCTAACAGTGATATTTAGAGAACCATCTCCAGAATGAAGCTTGACTCTCAGGGATCTGAGTTAGATTGCTCAAATACCTAATAGATTATCATCTTTTAAAAGACTGTCCCCAGAACAAGGCTTCAATCTTCAGGAGTTAGGGTTAGATTGCCCTGATACTTGTTCATTAAAAGATATTCAATGGAGATTTTTAGGACTATCTCCAGAATGAAGCTTAGTCCCCCAATATCTAGGTTAGATTTCCCAGACACTGGTTAGATCGTATTTTAGAATTATCTTCAGAACGAAGCTTGATTTTTAGGAGCCAGGGTTAGATTACCCCGATTCCTAATAGATGAGCTTTCAAGAATCATCTCCAGAATGAATCTTGATCCTCAAGGATCTGAGTTAGATTTTCTCATATACTTAATAGATGAAAAGATATAAGGAACAGAGATGCCCCTAGTGATTCAAGATTGTGGAATACCCAGTTTTGATTGTGAAGTACAAAAATTGAACATGCCCCCAAGTGATGAGATGCCCCTAGCAACGGGGACTTTTGAAATTATATCAGATTGATTAAAATAGATTATAAGTGATTCAATGATGTAATCATCTTGCCCCCTCGGGAGTGAAATGGAAAGATGACATGCCAAAATGGTGATTGAGAGCAAGAAATCATAGATAGATATTGAATCGAAGATCAAGAAGAACTTAGAACAAATTATGGAAGTTTCTGGAAGATTCAGAAGTAATTTTGAGCAATTTTGGACGAGTTCGAGGTTTAGTTGACCAAGTTTGACTAGAGTTGACTATTGAGGAAAATTGTCAAAGATTTTGAGAAAATGTTGATTGGATAGGATTCTGACAAGAAAATGACGTCAGAAAGTCGACTACACAAGCGTCCAATCGCGTTGGTCCCAAAAAATTTAAAATACAATTTTGAGCTATATAGAAGTGTCAGATTTTGATTTTGATCCTGAAAATGGATTCAGAGCGGTCGATAAAGCCACTTTTGAAGAGTGAGAGTGAGGATTGAACACTTCGACAGTCGTGGTAAAGCTAGAATGTTGAAGAAGAACCCCTCATCGTACAAATCTAGAACACAATGAAGTGATCATAGAAACAATGTCGTGATGCAAGTCTAGAATGAAAATGCAATCCTATGCTAGATGCAATCCCTAGGATGTGGTTGTTAGACCCATTGGATAGTTATCATCATAGAGCATTTTTGGAACATCAGAGTCGATACAATCCTTACTGGTGCCACTGCAACCATAAGAATATGAATATGACTTTCATCGGATGAGATATGGGAAACTAACGTAAGCATTGAGGCACAAAATCAGAGATGACCTTAATGTCATTTCTAGTTGATGTTGCAAGAGTACACCAGTATCGAGGCATTCAAAGACAAGATAACTATGAGTGTGATCATGTGTAAACAAACAGAGAAATAACAGTCAAGGAGATAGTTCCAACCTCACCTTGGCATACAAATAAATAGGATCGAGGGTTGTGAGGCTTTTCCACCTTAATGTAGAAGCTCTTATCACATGCACCCTAGTTATTTGACATTGTCAGATCATCGAAGCCACACCAACAAGTAGTAGACAAAGAAAATATTAGCAAAAATCAATGAGAGCAAACAACATATAAAAAAAGAAGGTCAACATACTTCAGTCAGTTTCAAAAAATTTAGATGTGTATGGGTATAGGGGTGTTGAGAAACACCGTTGTGCTTGTGAGTGCTTTGTGTTTGATTTCTATCGATAGATGTTTACGTTTGTGATATCCAATGTGTGTTGAAAAAAATAGATATATCCAAAGATAGTGTTAAGAAATACTATTGGTTGAGGTGTTAAAAAACACCTATTGATTTTATCAGTAGTGAGTTGTCCTTCAAAATGACAAGATTACTGACAAAAGATGTGATCAGATTGGGGACCGATGCCCCTAGGTAACGACTGAATTAACTCATGTTGCAAGGACAAAATCAATTTGGTTGCCCCTGGGCTTATGACTCAGGATCAGTTCATGTCCAGAGGGTTCATAAAGGACCCAAAGTGTCATGAAAGTGACTGAAAGATATATACAAACTGAAGCAAAGAAATGCCAAGACGAAGCGCGGAGTACCACTCCAACTTCAATGGATAGATGTCACAATGTAGATATACGTCGATTGTGCAAAAAATTGGTCAGTATAGGGACAGTAGACAGATGCAGTGAGAACCACTGGTGACTAACGCAAGAGAGATTCTCAAGTAGAGAAATCTTAGTAATAGCTAGGCATCAGCAAGTAGACACAGTGAGAACCACATGTGACTGATGTGAGAGAGATTCTAAAAAGTAATAGGCCATCGTCCCTAAACCAAGAAGGTTGCCCCTAGAGTACGACCAGTTTCAATCCATGTAAGTTTGTATCTTGAAGGTGTAAGACCATAAAAATGAATAAAAAGTATATCTAGGTAACCACAAACCCTAAACAATATGCTAACCTGTCTAATCTATCATGAAATCCATTTAAAATGAAAGTTCACAAATATAAAGCATGAAAACTTAGAACTCCCTTCAAAGTAGCTCCCATGTCCTCCTTTCTTCTCCATGAAGGTAGATTATGTTTCTCTTTGACAATAACAAAATTTCACAAAGAACTTTGAAAGCACAAGTTGATAAGAGAATACTAGGAGATAGTGGTTCAACCTTGAAAGAGAGAAATGCATCTCAATTTATAGAAAATGAGAGGCAATTAGGTGAAGATTGCATAGAATCAATGCACAATAGAGGGAAAAGAAGGTAGGATTCTTGGAAACACAATTAGGGGGAAAATTAATGAAGAAATATTGGAGATATTGAAGATATTGAACAAGCACCTTAATAGGGATGTGAATCCTCAATTAAGGAATAAGGCAATTAGGTGAGATTAGGAGTATATTAATTCAATTAATAAATCAATATTCCCCACAAATCTAAATTAGTATTTATGAAATTATAAAATCGCACAAATTTAGAATTAGGCAATTAATTAATTAAAAATTAATCAATTGTGAAGACTTAGGATAGGAAGGGAATAAATAAAGTCAATTTATTTATTCAATTAGGACATATGGATAAACTATGGGTTATTCATTCCAAGAGGATAGGTTAGTGAATTCTTGATCAAATTGAAGGTATGAATGTACAATTGAAATGATTTTGATGATATTGACAAGGATTAGGATCAATTCTGAGGATTCTAGAATAGTTTAGGAAATCACGAGGCATCGATGAGCTTTGACAATGCGCCTGTGTAATGATGTTTGGAAATTATTGAATAGCGCCAATGAACTTTGATGGCACCATAGGATTGAAATAGTAATAGGGAAACATCGATGAACTTGGACAATGTTCCCAAAATAATAATGATCAGAAATAGTATTGAGGAACATGGACAACACTATTGAATTGATAATGATAGATTGATAACGATAACACCGATGAACTTTGACAATGTTATCAAATAGCTGATTAAAGAAATACGAAGCATTGATGAACTTGGACAATGCTCCTAGAATGATGAAAAGATTGATCAAATTTGAAATAGGGTTTTGATCAGTTTGGAAATTATGTTAATTAGGCATCGATGAGCTTTGACAATGCCCCAGAATGGTTTGAATGAGTCCAAACAATTCTAAAAGTGATTGGGAATAGAATAGAATGGGTTTGAATTGATTTAGGAATATTTAGAATGGTTTAGGATTGAATAGGATCAGTTTAGGGTTAATCAGAATTGATTAGGAAAATGATCAATTTGATAAAAAGAGTAGAAATGTTAGTAAATAATTGAACAATTTTGAAATATTCAATCATTGACAAAAGACAAAATGTTGTCGTATAATAAAGATCATATGCACAACATAGAGGAATAACTAGGTCACAAAACAATTTTTCAATTGTAATGCTAAAAATGTTAAAACACATAGATTAGTAGGATCAAACCATTTTTAGGTGTCTACATTTTGCCCCTCTTTGATACAATGTGATTATAAGCGTTGTGTAAAATAACCATGAAGAAAAATAGCATTAAAACATGCCCCAGTGATAGCAGGATACATAGGTGCCCCACCGAGCAATCATCCAAAAAATGCAAATGATAGGTTGATTTTTCGACAATGATGAGATGGATCCACAACAATGATCAGATCAAAAATTAGAGGTCAAACATAAAATATATGAGGTGTAGAGTGCAAAAAGCATCGTGACCAACACAAAATGCAAGGGTTGCACATCCATCTAGACAACCAAGAGGCTATAAAAGGGTTTGGAGAGGGTTTGGATCTCATTTCACTCTCAAATTTGGAAGAATTGAGCTCTGGAGCAAGGAGGATGGATCGAGTGCCAGTAGAGAATCAGTGCGGGGAACAAGTGCACAGCTACCGACGGCTGGCCAACGCGGGACCTGAGGTTAGTACATTTGAGCCCCTCAATGATTTTGAGGTTTACATGCATTTCTAGGTAGTTTAGGGGTAAAAAGAGGGTCAAACAAGGTCTACAAGGGGTCCACACATGCCACCTGCATAGGTCACGTGCCCACCTGTGCTACCTATGCAGGTGGTAAGCCAAGCTATGCAGCTGGTAAGTCAAACTGCATAGTTGGTCAAAAGGTCTGTAAATGCACTAAAATGGAGTCTAGGGGGTCCTAAACCACACTAAACTTCCCTAAATAGGTTGTAACCCTAGGACAAGGTCAAATTTGGTCAAAACAACTCCTAGGTTGGTTAACAAGGAACATAAAGTATAGAAAGTTGACCAAAGTTACATGGTGATTGCAGGAGGAGCTTGTGGTTCCATAGACATGGTAGAGTAGATCGGTGTGTCTAGACATCCAACACCGATTGAGCAGTCACAAGAGGTAGATCCTAGCCTTTCTAGGACTATACTACATCACTTATATGCCTAAGATTAGGAAAAATCAAGGCTTGATCACAGCGGTGGCACTCGGAGATGAGCTTGTTCCACCTGCCGACAAGTGAGGCTACAGTGACATTGGAGGATGTGTGGTGCATCCTCACAATTCCCATCCATGGTGAGTTAGTAGAGTATGACCCCTCAATAGGGAGATCAACATTGCATAGATTTTTTGACAGTGACAATGAGGACCTTGATATCTGGGATTATAAGATTCGGTGGGAGACAATCGCGAGATAGCATGATAGGCTGATTATAGTGATATGTGGGGTGATCGCATGTCTACTAGTGCTTGGAAGATGAATTCATGGATTCCCTATTGGCTGGGGGAGGGTTCTCAAGCGCATGATCATAAAGGGGACAGTGTTCGCATGGGTTCCATGTATGTTGGTGATGATGTACTATTAGCTCCATCAGTTGGTGTACAGGGGAGGATTATTGATCAGTAGCAGGATCTCACTACTGCAAGTTTGGGCATACAAGCACATAGTTGTTTTCTAGCCCATTGCTCAGAGGATCATATATCCAGACATATCATACGTATACTGTTATCAGGGAGAGCTTGCACAAGGTCCGCTAGGATACACATTGCATTTCCAGCATAAGATAGACATGCTCAGAGATTTCACATGGAGACCATATAGAGATTGCCCTGGATGGGATGATGATAGAGAGCACCTACCTTACCTTTCGACATGAGAGAAACCACATTATGATCAATCAGAAGGTTGTGTGTTTAATTCACATTGGGTTCACCAAATGTAAGACCAGAAAAATGCATAAAAAGCATATCTAGGTAACCACAAACCCTAAACAATATGCTAACCTATCTAATCTATCATGAAAACCATTTAAAATGAAAGTTCACAAATATAAAGCATGAAAACTTAGAACTCCCTTCAAATGCATCTCCCAAGTCCTCCTTTCTTCTCCATGAAGGTAGATTGTGTTACTCTTTGACAATAACAAGATTGCACAAAGAACTTTGAAAGCACAAGTTGATAAGAGAATACTAGGAGATAGTGGTTCAACCTTGAAAGAGAGAAACTCATCTTAGTTTATATAAAATGAGAGGCAATTAGGTGAAGATTTCATAGAATCAATGCACAATAGAGGGAAAAGAAGGTAGGATTCTTGGAAGCACGATTAGGGGGAAAATGAATGAATAAATATTGGATATATTGAAGATATTGAAGAAGCACCTTAATAAGGATGTGAATCCTCAATTAAGGGATATGGAAATTAGGTGAGATTAGCAGGATATTAATTCAATTAATAAATCAATATTCCCCACAATTTTAAATCAGTATTTATGAAATTATAAAATCCCATAAATTTAGAATTAGGCAATTAATTAATTAATTGCAAAGACTTAGGATAAGAAGAGAATAAATAAAGTCAATTTATTTATTCAATTAGGACATAGGGATAAACTATGGGTTATTCATCCCAAGAGGATAGCTTAGTGAATTCTCTATCAAATTGAAGGTGTGAATGTACAATTGAAATGATTTTGATGATATTGATAAGGATTAGGATCAATTTCAAGGATTCTGGAATAGTTTAGGAAATCATGAGGCATCAATGAGCTTTGACAATGCGCCCGCATAATGATGTTTGGAAATGATTGAATAGCACCAATGAACTTTGATGGTGCCATAGGATTGACATAGGAATGGGGAAACATCGATGAACTTGGACAATGTTCACAAAATAATAATAATTAGAAATAGTATTGACGAACATGGACAACACTATTGAATTGATAATGATAGATTGATAACGATAACACCGATGAACTTTGACAATGTTATCAAATAGCTGATTAAAGGGATACAAAGCATTGGTGAACTTGGACAATGCTCCTAGAATGATGAAAAGATTGATCAAATTTGGAATAGGTTTTTGATCGGTTTGGAAATTGGGTTAATTAGGCATCGATGAGCTTTAACAATGACCCAGAATGGTTGGAATGAGTCCAATTTTTTTTGAAAGTGATTAGGAATGGAATAGAATGGGTTTGAATTGATTTAGAAAGATTTGGAATGGTTTAGGATCAAATAGGATCAATTTAGGATCAAATAGGATCGGTTTAGGGTTGATCAGAATTGATAAGGAAAATGATCAATTTGATAAAGAGAGTAGAAATGTTAGTAAATAACTGAACAATTTTGCAATATTCAATCATCGACAAAAGACACAATGTTGTCATATAATAAAGATCATATGCACAACATAGTGGAATAATTAGGTCAAAAATAATGTTTCAATTGTAATGCTAAAAATGTTAAAACACGTAGACTAGCATGCTTGAACCATTTATAGGTGTCTACAAAAGGTAATTGAGAGCATGTGTATGAGAAAATGAAAGCAGGAAAGCATGAAAGGTGGAAAGAAACTATATAGAGCCAAGGGATGTTGTGATAGATATAGATTTGTGGAACAAGAGGCGCTTGTTTACCAGGTTTTCACCTTCTTGGCATAAATTCATTTTTTGCTACCATGACGCCTGTTTGTCAGGTTTTCATCAATGGCACTTTTTTTTTGTATTTTTTTATTTTTTTTTATTTTTTTTTGTATTTTCTAATATAGAATAGATCTCTTGAATAGGTAGATATAGTTGCAGAACTGTGGGAAATCTCATTAAACCAAAGCCAACATAAGCCATGTGCCCTCGTGACAAGGTATACAAAAACTTATCCAGATGGATTTTGTGGGAAAAGAAGAAGACAACTATTCCCATGAGTGTCCTTTTCTTGTAAGACTAGAAGAATTTTTGAATGAGAAAATTCATCCACCAGGTAGTACACTTCCATTTTTTGAAATTTTTTTCAGGACATTTTGCAATTTTTAGGATTTTTTCAAGACATTACTATGTACATGAGCATTATGAAGATGTCTCGGTTGTAGAACCGTTCTAGATGAAGGGTGTTGATCAGCTCCTTGAGTTGCTTTCCTTCAGTGGTAGAGAGTTGATAGGCACCGGACACAAACACTGCAATGACAACATACATACCAAGCCAATTCAATTAAAATTTTCCCTTTTGGACTCGATGTTGTTGATTCTTGGGGTTCTCCCTCAGAACGAGGTCACCCACTTGGAATTCCCTCGGTCGAACCTTCTTGTTATAGCTATTAGACATCCTTTTATAATATTCTTAGAGGTGATTGAATGCCACTTGCCAACATTCATCTAGAAGTTTCAGCTCTTGTAGCCGAGATATTATGTTGTCATCATCAGTGATGAGGCCTTTCAGAGAGATTCACAAAGTAGGAATCTCAACCTCAATAGGTAGCACAAAATTCACTCTATAAACAAAAGCAAAGGGTGTGGCCCCTGTCGGTGTTTGTATACTTTTTCTATATGCCCAGAGAGCTAGATTGATCTGAAGATGCCAATCTCATCCAGATTTGTGAACTATGCGATGTAGGATTTCAAGGATCACTTTATTTGATGCTTCCTCCTATCCATCACCCTGAGGATAATAGATGGAAGACCAATGCTGAGTGCTTTTGAATTTGGAACATAGCTCCTTTAGATCCTTGTTCTTGAACTGCCCCCCATTATCAGTGATTATCGAAGAGGGTACACCATACCTGCAGATGATGTAATTAAGAATGAACACAGCCATAGATTTGCCATTTTCTATGGTGAGAGGTACTACCTCTATCCACTTAGTGAAATAATCTGTAGCTATGATGATGAACTTGTGTCCATTTGATGATGAAGGATGAATTTGACCCACCAAATCAAAGGCCCATTGTTGGAATGGCTAGAAAGTGATGAATGGAATGAGCTCCTTGGCTAGAGCGTGAATCATATTTACATGTAGTTGACACTATTTGCAAGACTTAGCATACTTTATAGATTCCTTTTCCATGTCTGTCCAATAGTAACTAGCTCTAATAACTTTACGAGCCAGTGTCAGACCACTTGAGTGAGATCCATAGATGCCTTTGTGCACCTCTACTAATGTATTCTTGGACTCATCGGGTTCTAAACACCTAAGAAGGGTACCGTCTAGACCTCACCTATACAAGTCATTAGCTATGATAACATACTGTGAAGCACTGTGGATTAGGTGATAGTTCTTATTCCAGGTGTAGGTATCTGGAACAATCTAGTCATGAAGGTAGGATTATATATGATGGTAGTGAGATGAATCATGTCCAATGATGAAATAGATCGTCCGAGAGTCAAGGGAGTCATAAGATGGGTAGTGTAATGTTTCCACCAAGAATTCATGTCAAAACTCCTTCTCTGGCATTTGTAGCATAGAAGCGAGAGTAGCCATTGCATCAGCCTCTTTATTGTCTACCCTTGGAATTTGTTGGAATGTGATGTATACAAAGTAATTTCGAAGGTCATCAACCATCTATTTGTAGGGAACCAATTTTTCATCTTTCATCTGATAAGTATCATTTACTTGATTGATGACTAGTTGTGAATCATCGAAGACTTTAATTTCATCCACTCGCCACTCGATGGCTATCTTCATGTCATTGATTAGGGCTTCATACTCGGTGATGTTGTTTGTACAAGGAAATAATAGCTTGTATGCTTTGGGTAAATAGTACCTTTGTGGGGTGATGAACAGTATCCCAGGACCTAGCCCCTATTGAGTGAATGATCCATCAAAGAACATAGTCTAGAATCAATGTGTGAGAAGTAGTATAGACTCATCTGGAAACTCAATGTTCAATGGTTGATGATCGATGAGAGGTGCCTCTGCCAATTGATCTACAATATCTTTCCCTTTGATGGCCTTTCTTTCTACATACTCAATATCAAACTCACTGAGTATCATGACCCATTTTTCTAGTCTACCTATGAGGGTAGCCTTACTGAGTAAGTATTTTAATGGATCAATTTTAGCAATGAGGTGTGTAGTATGAGAAAGCATGTAGTGTCTCAGTTTTTGCGAAGCAAATACCACCGCTAGGCAAGCCTTCTCGATGATTGAATAGTTTTCTTTGTATGAGACCAGTGTCCTACTGATTTAGTAGATAGCTCTTTCCTTATTGTTATGATCTTCTTGAGCTAACAGGATACCCAATGATGTATCTATAGCAGAGATGTAAAGGATGAGTGGCTTTGCCGGGATAGGGGGGATCAATATTTATGGATTGGAAAGATATTGCTTGATCTGTGTTAGCCATATATCACATTATTCATTCCATTTGTAGTTCACACCCTTTTGTAAAGTATTATTGAAGGGTTGTGACTTGTCAACCAGTTGGGAGATGAAGTGCTAGATAGACTGTAATCGACCTTGGAGTCCTCTCATCTGACTAATGTTACATGGTGACAGAATTTCCATGATGGCTTGGACCTTCACAGGATCTACTTCTATTCATTTTTCAGAGATGATGTAACCAAGTAATTTTCTAGATGTTACCCCGAATGCACATTTCTTCAGATTAAGCCGTAGACTAAACTGTTCCATGTGATCTAGTATAGGACCTAGATCTGTAAGGTGTGTTTTTCATTGAACGCTCTTAGCTAGAGTGTCATCAATGTATTATTTCATATTCTTATGCATCAATTCATGGAAGATAGTGGTGATATAACTCTGATATGTAGCACTAGCATTCTTGAGTCTAAAAGGCATGATGTTCCAACAGAAAGTGCCCCATGCGTAGGTGAAAGCAGTTTTCTCTTGATCTTCTGGCATGATTTTTATCTAATTGTAGCTAGAGAAACCATCCATCAGTGAGTACATTTCATAACCTATGGTCATGTATACAATCATGTCAATGTTGGGCAATAAAAAGTCATCTTTAGGACATGCCTTGTTCAAGTCTTGGAAATCTGTGCAAACTCGGATGGATTTATCATGTTTAGATACTAGAACAATGTTGGAAAGGATGCATCTTCCGAATCTTTTTTTTGATAGGCTTGACGCCTGGTGCAATGGACAAGTGATGCATGATCATATTAGGATCCAATCCTGGCATGTTAGAATATTTCCATGCAAAGTTGATCTTTTTACTCTGGAAGAAGGCAATGAATTCCTCTCTTTCTTCCTTAGATAATGATTGTGCCAAATGAATGATGTGAGGTTCTGCTTCTATACCCAAGTTTACTAGTTGAGTTGGTTCAATTAGCACAGATGATTGTTCCTGAAAATGACTTGGAAGTATATCAAGTATTTGATCCTCGGGTGCCTTAGAGAGGTTTTCACCCTCAGATACATCCTTTATTTTTACTTTTTTAGGCTTTGATACTGTCACAATGTGGTTTTCGCCATCAGAGCATATATTCTTTCTTCTTTTAATTTTGCGACTGAGATACTTGTTATCAGCCTCAGTCATGTAGACACTATCTTTGCTAGTGGAGGACATTACAGGTTTGACAATGTTAAGGTAGCAGGCAAGATAATAGTCATTCTTGAACATAAGGACTTCATTATATGGAGAGAAGGAGTTCTAGTCTATGAGCTCGGGATGGCGGCGTTGAAGGGAAGTGACAGGTTCTAGTGCATTCACAGTATAATCATCAAAAGTGTGGACTAGAAATTCAAGACCTAAAGCGATCTCATCCAAAGGCACATTCAAATTCCTTTGACCCCTAGCGACCGTAGTAGAAGACAAGTTAACATCGATGGAATCAAACTTGTTTGTCCTAAAGCTAGACCCTTCACCTATTTCGCGAGGGTTTTCATATGTATGTACAATATCTACATCTTTTTCAAAGGTGTCTTCTGAAAGATTATCGAACTCGTATTCATGGGAGTATGTTCCATCATGAGTTTTCATATCAAGGACATGAGTGAAATATACTCTTTGCCCCCGGTTTGGATGAGTTATGTCTAAAACCACTGATATGGTTAGATAAGTACCACTTGCATCACCATTTAAGTCTAGTTCATCACGTATGGAAGTGATGAGAGGTTGGATTTGTTCTTATTGAAACTGTTCTTGAAAATGCAGTGGCATGTATAGTTCACCCTGATACCCAGGATCGACATTTTGAATTGCTCTTAATCACTCATAGGTTAGTGAAGAAATTTCATCAGAGTCACTATTAGTCCCGACCATACTGACACATGGTATAAAATCATCTAGCTTAGTGAAGAACATGGAAAGATCTAGAGGAAGAGGACAAGGGCAGGAATCCTCCTCAGAGTTGTCCTCTGAGTTTCCATTTGTCAACGTGCCTTCAAGTTCTAGTTGGTGGTCCGGTTCTAGCACAAATTTGTTAATCCCTAAGTAAAATAGGATTTTCTTGAAGCCTAGACCTATACTTACACATGTTCATCTGCCAATAGCTTCAAGTGGTGCAAGAAGTCCTTTATGGTTCATGCCTATAGGTCCATTCCCTTTATAGCCAAAGTGCTTCATAATAGATAGACCCTTTCCATACTGTTCAAGATCTATGTCACGAGGTGGAGTGATGTGCTCAGGTGTATCCTCCCCTTTATAGATCCAAGCTTTGATAGGCTTTTTTTCATCTTCTTCCTCTAGTGGTGTTGTGGCTTGTACAAAGGTGCCACCATTTTTGTTTGAGGAAGAGTTGTAGAAGGTTTATTGTCCTCAGAAGGTCTCCCATAAGAATGTAGAGACAGAGGTAGAGATGTTTGTATTAACATGGGTTCAATCTGATATGCTCTCATGCTAGTGTCCTTGAGTTTTAGAGTGTTTTCCATTTCCTTTAGCTTGGCCTCGAGGAGCTTAATAAACTCTCTATTGGTGGGAACAAAGCTATCAGCAGATTTAGTAAGCATGTTGCAATCATAGCTTGTATTGGCAGGCACGGTCACTTCAGATCCTTGGAATGGGAATTTTATGTATTGATGATAAGTCAAAGAAACTGCCTGTGTTTTATGGATCCATGTTCTTCCCAACAGTATGTTATATGCTAGAGGAATTTCAAGCACCTAACAGATAACATCCCTTTCAACAAGTCTAACTCATATTGCTAACACAACTAGCCTTTTAGATTTCTGCTCTTCTTCATCATATGCCTTAATGGTGATCTTTTTGCGGGCATCTATGTAGTCTTCACCATAGCCTAACTAAGCAAGGAAGATAGCAGAGCAGATGTTAAGACTATCGTTGTTATCTATAAGGACACGACGGATGTGCTTTTGGCCAATCATGACCTCAATATGTAAGGGGTTATTGTGCAGATGGCTCAAGGAATGATTTTCTTCCTCAGAGAAAGACAAGTAATGAGGTGAGGTCAGGTGACCTGCAATGGATTTAAACTGGTATATATCTAAATATTTTGGAACATTTGCCTCAGTGAGGCCTTTGTCAAGAATATCCCTGTGAGCAGGGCAGATTTTCAGTAGCTTAAAGATAGTAATCTGAGCATTAGTTCATTGCAATTGGTCTAGTATGTTGTAATTATTAGCATTAGATGAGGGGACCAATTTTGAATTTTTGTTGGTAGTGCCAATAAAAACTTTATCTGTAGGTTGTTTTGGTGCTGCAGTAGAAGGCTTGGGGCCTTCGAGAATGATCTTTGCACGAGACCGAGTAATGGCGTTAGCACAAACCTAAGATTGTTCTTGGTTAGAAGAATGGGACATAGGTCCTCGCAGGACAAAGGGAGTTTTGTGCTTGGGAGCATCTTCTCTTACCTTGATGGTAACAAGGTTACAATACTCAACATCGACCTTGGCATGAGCATTTTTATCCTTAGAGGATTCAACTTTCTCATGAGAAGGAAAGGGGTCTTTGAAGGCATGGTGATTTGAGTTCTTGTTGTGACCTCCTACAATAATAACCTCACTGTCGATAAGGTCCTGGACCTTGTGCTACAGTTCAATGAAGGTAGTCATTTTGTGACCCTTGTTCTAGTGGTAATCACAATACGCAGATTCATTCCACCAAGAGGGTCACAATTGCGCATCAAATGGACCTGAGTTATCTAGAGGAGTGAGTAGTTGGTTTTCCAAGAGAGTCTTGTAAACCACGTCGAGGGGTTCTCCTAGAGGAGTGAACTCACACTTAGGTCGAGGAGCCCAAGGTTTAGACCTAGAAAAGTGCAATGGATTTGGCCTCCTGCATATTGGTAGTAAGATTAAATGCAGGCTTTGGAGGCTTGGGAGTCACATTGTTGACAACTCCATCATTCACAACATTCTGGTTCATGTTGACAAATTTGGATTTGTCTTTACCTGAGGAGGCGGACCATTATTTATTATCCTTGTGTAGGGTTAGTTCTCCTTTCTTGACCATGAACATTTCAATTCTCACAACTTTTTTGATCATGTCATTGAAGGTTAGAGGACCTTGTAGTTGTACATGATACCCAAAATTGGGAAGGAGATTGTCAAAAAAGATGTCAATCATTTCAAACTCGGGTATTTTACAAGAATATTTTGTATAGAGTTGTCTCCATATTTGGAGAAATGTCAAGAAAGGTTCTCCATGGTTTCTCTTTAAGTTGCAAAGATCATGGATATTAACTGGATGTTGGATTTTGTGCGAGTAATGTTGCAGAAACAAGTTGGAAATCTCATCAAATGTCTTGATGCCAGTAGATAGCCTAGAGAACAACTTCATGGACAACCCTCCCAAACTATGTGGGAAGAGACATATGAGGTAAGTTTGATCATGTATAAACTCCATAGAGAGAGAACCAAACTCTCTCAGATGATCCTAAGGATCAGAGGTACCCAAGTATTTTTTGTACTTGGGAAGTTCAACTCCTTTAGGAAAAGGAGGCATGCATAAACTCTTATCGAATGGGAATGGACAAATGCTTTCCAGCATGATTTCTGTGGTAGATTTGTCTTTGTCCTTCATGAGTTGAAGGAGTTGTTCTTGCATTCTTTGAACTTGTTTTTGTAACCTGAAGTTTTCAGTTTCTTCCTCTTGCGTGACAAGAGTCTCTACATTGTAGTTTGAGGGTAACTTGGCCCCTTGATTGGCTAGTTCAACAAGATATTTCTCTTTCTCTTCCTTCAGGATAATCTCCATCATTTTACGGAAGTTGTTATTGGCACAAGCATCTGTGATATTTTCCTGAGTTATTTTCATCTTCTCATCATTAGGGGGTCTTGATAATGGAATTTACCCTTGGTTTTAGAGTGATCACTATCTTTGATGTGCTCACCTAATTGATTTTGGTCTTCCATCTTTCTAGTATGCAAGTGTTCAGTGTGCAAAGACTCAATACAAGGAGGTTGATTATCCTGAGGTGTTGTACCTATAGGAACCCTTGTTGTGTCAATACCGTCAGGTTCAGGAAATAACTCTTCAAAATTTTGATGTTCTTCAAACAATGGGTTTCGGACCCTACTGAAGTCTACTCAGAATGAACGTTTGACATAAGTTTGGACAACAAGAGAGGAAGATCAAGATGATCCCTCACTAGACATAGTTGATGAAGAGGAATGTGAAGATCCTCTACTGCACTTTGACTATGTGATAAGTTTGGAATGACCTCTTCCTTGGTTTCAAGGTCTACCTCTACCTTGTCTAGTGACACGTGGGGGGGATGTGTTGCTACTTCGAGTTGTAATAGTCATAGACAAATATTATGCAAGGAGAGTGAACTAAGATAATGCTTGGAACTGTCTCAAGATAAATGCACAAGTGTGCCAAAAGGTGAAGTATACCTGACACGATTCGTCAGAGATAAGGCTAGAAAAACCAACATATGACTATCACATCGCAAGGTATGACAACACAGTATAACACGTAGATAGATAAGAGACAAGACAAGTTCAACCAAGAATCACATATTTCTCAACTCGAGACATCCAGTTGCATACTGTGTACAAACAAGAAACATGCAAATAGACCCCAAATATAAACCAAATTGAGCAGAGTGACACAAAACAGACAGCAAACAACTCACTGTTATGGAAAAATGAGATAGTTTTGTGTGAAGAAGTACTTTCTCACACGAAGATTACTATAGGTGAGCACAAAGCTTTGCATCTTGGCATGAATAAATGCAAAACTAGTGAGACAGATTGATAAAAAGATGATAACATAGTAGAAAAATGTCGCACAAAGATTAACAGCACCTCGCATGAAGATTCTCACAGAGTGGCGCAAAGATGCAGAATGTCGCGTGAAATTGTTTAGAAAAGCAAGTGAGTTTGACAAAAACAAATAGTTAAGATCGCTTAGGGTGAAAAATTTGCGTTTGCAAGAAATAGATTAGACTATTCTCTAATAAAGTGTTCAATTTGCAGATTGTTTTGGACCATTTTTAGATTGATAAATTTGAGTTTGGACGTTTAAACAATTGTGACACAAGTAGTAGTCAAATATAGTTTAGACGAGGACAAAGAAACTTAGAAGAACAAGGGATTCTTGACAAGTTTGAACATTTTTGAACATTTGAGGACTCAAGAAAACTACTCATTTATCCCTAAAATGGTAGAGAAGACAAAATCTTTACCTCACAACTTATGCACATGCGTGCACCTCACACAATAATGTCACCCCCGAGAGGGCACCCATGTTTTTTGTGTTTCTAAGGACTCAATAATATATGTTAAAAGGACACCCTTAAAGTAGGGGCCAGTGTCATATACCACCTTCAAACGTCCATGTGCATACCTATGGTGAGAATCTATGGGAGAGAATCATCCCCCTCCCTGTGCAAAGATTATGTCCCCTTTCAAAGATGAACCAGGTAAGAAACTAGTTACAAATGGTGTTTACTAGGCTTCGATTCACATTAACCTTTGGTGGCCTCACAAGCGAGGTTGAGACATATAATCACACCGATACCTGAAAGTGTACACCCTTGGCAAGCAAGGCTGGGAGCGACACCGCTCAGTACAACAGATATGGCTTCCTCAAGATGTTTGACATCAAGAACCAAGAGGAAGAAATTAATATGGATTTGGAGTCTTTCTCTCAACAAAGAAAATTTATTATAGTGGGGTGGAATCACTAGCGAAAGGTGTGTACCCACTTGGGTCGTTCCAAGAGGTTCAACTTTCAACAGGCCCTCTAAATGTGACTTAGACTTGGCTTGGCTTCAATGGTCTAAGTTTATGATTCTCCCCAAAGGGGAAAATATCATACTCCTCTACCTCTACACCTTACCCAAACATGAAAAACATATTCCTCACTGAGATAACTCCTCTTTCAACAAATCCAAGAGCTTCTAGGTTTCTGATTCTCTCAAAGAGAGAAGAGCATAGTCCCCTCACTAATGGACATGCTAATTGATTTGTTACCTTTCATTTATCCCCTAAGTATCAATCCCTTAGCAGTGTCTAGGTATCAGATTCATTCATAGGCATCACTTCCAAGTAATGAAGAGCCTAATACCCTTTTCTGCTATCAAGATCCTTAAGAAATTTTAACAAGGCCCTAGTTAGAATATGTAGAGAAAGCATGAAAATAAACACAATGTTTATGTAGGTTTGAAGTTCTTTGTCAAGCGTGCTCTTACATGTGTCCTAAAATCAAACAGTTAGTAAATTTGTGTGTTTGAGGGAGTCTTCGACATCTCGTCCTGCAGACCACTAGTTAAGCTGTATCAAAAAAATAAATTAGGAAATCATAGAAAACCAGAAACAACAGAAATCAGTGATCAAAAAATAGAAATGTAAACAAAATAGAAAATTAAATTCTCTCGTGTCAAAGTTCACATGACAAAATAGAACAATCCATGCGAAGAACTATGAAGAATCCCATGAAGAACTAGAAATTTCATGTGAGTCTATGAAACTTCGTGCGAGATTTCACAATAGAGACGTACGGATAGAAAAATGGAATTGAAAGCAAAAGTTAATAATCAAGCCAACAATTGATTATCCTACCCCACATTGGGTGCCAAAAATGTATATGCTAAATATGGGCCTCTAACTTAGCCATACACATCAACATGGTCATTGTTCATCAGTCACACACAAGAACAAATATTGATTTATTCATCCTACATGACTGAATGAGTCGACCTGTTGCCTCCTATCTAGATGAGGTTTTTGAATAGCTCTCAGAATCCGAGAATCCAACAACCTAGACCAATCTAAGAATGGAGGATTTAATCTAGAAATGTAAATGCAAGATTAATCTAAGAATGAAAGATGCAAGATTAATCTAGAAGTAAATATGAGATTAAGCTAGAAAATGAGATTAAACTAAGAAATGAGTATGCAATATTAATCTAAAAAATGAGATTAATCTAAGAATGTTTGAATGAATATAAACTAGACATGATTAATCAGAAATGCTCTTAATCTATTGCAAATGAAAGCTAAGAATAATGAGAGTTTTGAATGCGTAAATGTGAGTTAACAATTCAATAGTGATTCAATATTCTAATAATGCATTCTCCTTTTTTTTCAATGAGAACAAGAGAGTTCTTTTATAGAATGAGAGTCTAGTTAGAATGGCAAGTTTCCTTTGAGAGAAATAGTTAACACCTTGAAATACAGTTCAGATTAGCAAGTTTCCTTTGAGAGAAACAGTGAACTGTTGTCTTTTTGAGTGAATGAAGCAGTTAACAGATTTGTTGCACTTTAGAATCTCAGTTAACTCAAAGTTTCCATTTTTGAACTGAAGTGAGGATTTTGGAGAGCCTATTTGATTAAATAAATGAAATATGACCTTGAATAAATGCACTTTATCAGTTATTTGAATAATTAAATTTAATTATTTAAATGAGGATATTTATTTAATAATCAAATATTATTTAATTCCTTTTTATGTATTTTAGCTAAAAGGGTAAATTTAATTTAATTAAAGTGCTAGGACTTTATAATTAAATTAATTCAATCATAAGGTTTATTTAGCCAATTGTAATTGATATTTAGGAATTAAATATAGTATATGATTAATGCAAATTTAGGATTTTTTGCATTTGAAACTTAAGTCAAGTAGAGTCAGTTTGAGACTCAGAATTGCCTAGTACAATAGGACTTTGATAATTCAGACGATTGATAAAAGCAACAAAATTTGTTTTGATTGCAAGATGCCAATTCTGGGGTGTTACAAGAGATACAGATCTTCTATGAGCAATATAAAGAAGCTAGAATCAAGATGAGACAACTACTGGATGAAAGAAAGGTTATGGCATCTTGTTGTAATGAAACAGACTATCATGAAGAAGAGATACCTGATTTATTTGAGTCTTCAGGATCTACATCCAGCAATACATCAGACACATCTGAAGGAATCATTACAAGCCTAAATGAAATCAATCAACATCTGGCTAGACAAGTGAAATCACTGCAAATTGGTCAAGAGACATAGATGGAAAGAATGATTGAGGTTATGAACGATGTTAGAAAAGTTGAACAAGAAAGAACAATAGCTATTGATGACAGCAGGAAGATCACTAAAAATCTACAAGAGAAAGAGTAAAAAATACAGACTTACAAAACATCATCATGAGATCACCAATCAGATTATTCTTATGAGTCAGGAGGCAAACCGAATGAACATAGAGCTGAATGGAAAGTTGGAAGCTATTAGTGAGCTAAGAGAAGAAAATGAAAGACTAAAGCATGAAGTAAGAATTTAGCAACAACACAATGACATGATCAAGAGATCTTAAGAAAGTACCAAAAGGATGGATGATTTTCTAGATAGACAAAGAAGAGTCAGCAAAAATACCAGACTAGGGTATACCGAGAATGGAGAATCACCACACCAAGCTGATCCAAAGAATGTCTACACAAATCCAAGACCAAGAAAATAGTCATGCAATCACTGTGGAGAATCAGGCCACACATCAAATGTTTGTAGGAGAAAAATAAAAGGTATTTCTAAATCCACATCTTCATTAATAGGAAATTGTTATAAATGCAACAAGAAAGGACATAAATCATATGAATGTAAATCTGAGGTGAAACAACCAAAGAAGGAAGCCTACATGGACAAATACTGTCCTACTTGCAAAATGCATGGGCACACATCTCTTGAATGCAAGAAGAAGAAAAAGCAAGCATGGAAGCCTAAAGATCAAGAAAATGCTTATCAATTGAAAATAGTCGGTAACTCATATGTTTGGGATTACAACACATGGACAAACTGCATAGCATGTGGTAGATATAGACACATAGCTACAAACTGCATGAGAAAATAGATGAGAAAGTCTAGGAGGTGGACTAACCCCAGAATGGCATGCTTACACTATCATAAAGTTGGTCATCTAAGAAAGGACTGCAAAGACCAAGTGACAAAGACAAGCACCTTTGCCAATGGCAACACCATTGAAGACATCAGGAAGATGAGAAACAAAATGTGGAGGAAAGCTACAAACACTAATGATGCTGGACCAAGCAATGAAATAGGTGACACATTATCCAAAGAATCTGGTGATTTCACCTCCCCCACATAAGATGAACAAGTAAGTATAGAACTGCACTATACTAAGTTGTACTTTATATCAGTTACATTATACATAGTTAAAAATGCCAAACTAGCATGATTAAAGATTCACTATGGTATTACTTGTTATGATTATGTGGATTCAATCTCATCGGTTAATGAATATCAAAAATCATCGGTATACTTACAAAGCTAAGTTGTCAATGCTTACCGATAATCATCGGTATACATACAAAAGCTAAATTGCTAGTGTAACCCGAGACTCGTCGATAATAAAAAGATGATGTTATCTTTGTCATATACCAAGATCTATTGGAAAATGAGTGAAAATTTAAATGAGTTGACACTTGCCCCAAGCATCGTGTTTTCACCAAAAATAAGGTTGGCATATCACCCAAGTGACTCTGTCTTCGACACCCGAAAAGTGGGTAGAGTATTAAATGCACCACTTAGGGAACTATCTATAAAAGGATGATGGAGACTTCATTTCATTCACCAGTGATTTAGAGAAAAGAAGTAGAGAAAAGAAAAGCATAGAGTGACCAAATTGCAGAAGCATTTAACCAACAGATTCACAACATTCAAATGGAACCACAACAACTTTCAGAAGGTTAAGTAAGTAACATCACTGAGCTCGCTATTTATTTTATGGAAAGAGCCCTAAATTATAAGAAATGATGGCAACCACTTCACAAGTTTCCAAGATCAAGAACGCAAAAGAAAAGAATGTTAATCTCATAAAGAACTCCACTTGTGAAGAACCAAAGTATAAAATCTATCTAGAGGTTTCTTCTCAACCCGATGACGCTGGTACATTCTCCCACATTCTACCTAGGGTTTTACTGATTTAAGATGTCTATTCATACATACATTGCAAGATCATCGAGATAGGAGATCTTGAGGTTGATCAAGCTTACAAGAAGCTTTGTACATGCAGAACCATCAAGGAGGAACACAAAAACATTGAGGTCAAAGAGTGGACATGTGTCCTAATGTTCCTGAGGGAGTTTAAGACTAAATGGATTTAGATAGCATTGAGCAGAGTGCGTGACCAAAAAATTTGGCTTGATGAGCCAAAATAGATCACTAGAGATGTGGTACACACTATGACCGGTTATCCTATAACCGATAAGGCTAAGGCACTCAAACATCCTTCTCATCTCGAGATTGAAAAGATGATAGGTG
Source organism: Thuja plicata (assembly GCA_018584345.1). Lineage (NCBI taxonomy): Eukaryota > Viridiplantae > Streptophyta > Pinopsida > Cupressales > Cupressaceae > Thuja > Thuja plicata. The sequence goes on from MU226472.1 coordinate 88,764, forward strand.
CAGTATGGGATAATAGAGGATTAAAGGTTAACAGCATCATCGATCCAGAACTAAAGTTTGGTGCATGTGTACTAGGATATAAGATATACCAATCTAGCAGGTTAGACAACATAGCATGTGGAGCAGTTGACAATGCTTACAAAATTGTAAAGAAGGGTCTACAGTTAGATCTATCTGAGCTTCTACTAAAGCAGTTATATGAAAACATGGGGACAATAAAGACTACAAAGTCCAATTCATGTAAGTTTGGATCACTTTAATGTGTACATTTTTCTATTTCCAGAACTTATTTCCATGTATAGGTAATGTCAACTGGGATACTTCCCGACCAGTGACTATTCAAATCAATGAATTTATCAAGTCACTGGGTGACAATTTTGTATCAGTTATGGATGAATACTTCACTATATTTAAGGAAATAATGTAGAAAAGAATGAGGATACCAGAACAACTTGTAGAAAAGTACAAGACTAACATTTTCTTTATGGTAGACATCGATAACACTTTTATCAAACCACCTATACTGAGGACAGCATGGTTAGCACCACTTGACTATGAGGTTAACATAGATCAAGCCACCAATGCTATTGAATCATTTATAAATGAACCATTGGAAAAGTCACATCCTAGGTTTGGAACCTATGAGGAAGCCAAGGAAATAATTAAAAAAATCTTAGTTGTGAAGAAAATTGACCGAAAGAAAGAAAAAATGGTCAAGACACTGAAGAAAAAGTTGTCGGTAAATGATGATGAGTCAGGACAAAAGGATGAAACTGAGGGATAGTCACCCATTAGTGAAGAAGGTCAACAAGTGAGTGACTTTGAATCTACAGAGTTTGATGCACCACCACCACCATCAACAAAGAAACCAAGGACTACTGTTGCATCATAGACAAGGGGTCAAACTGCCAAAGCAGACTCACCACCAGTCAAGAAAGGACAGGTGAGGACTTACAAAAGGAAACCTCAAACAAGGAAAACATCAGAACCTAAGAGGATAAAAAGATTCATCATAACTAAGGAAGATATAGAAGATACTGAATAGGAAGAACAACTTGTAATGAGTAAAATTCCTAAAACAATTGATGAAATAGGTGCATCAATCGCCAAATCATGTGTCATATCAGATCCTAAGGTTAGACAATGGTTAACTCTAAACCCTGAGGATCATAATAAGATTGAAGATTCCATCATTAAGGCAATGATTGGATACAAATATGTGCCTATACAATTTGATAAAATGATGCCACAAGAACTTCTTGATAGAATTTCAGCAAGGTGGTCATATGCACTAAAGGAAGAAAAATAGATAAGGGAAAGATCCCTAGTTTCAATTATGCCACCTGATTCCAAGATGGAAGAAATTGATGAAATGATGAACAAGCATTAACAGAAGTTCTTAACAAAAATGAGAGCCTACAAAGTACTAGAGGGAAAATTCATTGAGATTGGGAAAGTGATGATATTTGGAATAAAATCATCAATCCACCTAAGGAGGATTCAAGGCCTGAGCCACAATTAGCTCTTACTGACAAGCCACACAATGAAGAAGATCAGGCTAAATTGATCCTAGAATGCATTCTTATAAATGATGGTGAGGATTTTAATGAAGAAACATTGAACATAGAAGCTAACAAGGATATGGATACTGCAGATGAAACATTCACCGATAATACTATCATTGATATTATTGGAGAAGATCCTGTAGATGAGGTAAAGAAAGATGAAGATGTCATTGTTGCCCTAGACCAAGCCGAGGAACATGGAACAACAATAGATGATGCTCAAGTATATACACCGAGACAAATACCACTATTGATACAAGCTATCAATATTATCTCAGAAAAGGAGAAATCGCCCGAAAAGGATGTAAGCATACCCGAGGATAAGGGTGAAGAGGAACCAAAAAACACATCCGATGATCAGAATAAAGCTGAAGAACAAAAAGAAACCAATGAAGAACAAAAATAAATAGGAGGAGAACAAAAAGACAAAGGTGAAGAAGAGAAAAAAGGTGATACCACTCCTAAGGATACTAAAGGAGATGTTTTAGATAAGGATAAGGTTGATGTGGAGACATCCATTCCCAACTGATAAGCATACACCAAGCAACAGAATATAGGTACACATACTCCAAAGCCTTCACTATGCACATCAGACCAAGCAAAGGAATTTTCTATGGTATTACATACAGGCCCCTCCACAACTCTATCCAAAAAGAAGAAGAAAAAGAAGAAGAATCCAGTTACACTGGAAGAGATTATTGAGATACCAACATGTGATCCAAGGACATTAGATCTAGAGGCACTAACAAATTATGCAGAAATTTTTTGAAGAAAAGTTATCCAAGATAAGCTTAAGCAGGAGACAAAGGACACTCAAGTACTTGAGACAACAAGGGATATTCTTCAACAGATAGTACCTAATACATACATTGATCAGAATGCATCTATCATTGATCAATTAACTGTTCTTATCGATGCAATCCAATCACAGAATGTGAATGCAGAAAAGGCAATTGAAGAGCAAGCAGAGCAAAATTATCAATACAAATTGAGCGAGAAAATCAGCCAAGAAGTGGCTGAGAACAAGGTAAAGCTGTCTGAACAAGTAAATGAATTAGAACCAATAATTTTAGAAGCAATCACCTTAGTTTAGAAGTTAAGCACATTAGATAAATTCACTAAGGAGAAAAGTGAAAAGATTGCAAAAAAAGATGCAGATCTTACTTATAGTGCTCAAGGTTCTCAACAACTGACAATGCAATACAGTTGCATTATGAAAAGGTAATGGAAGCAAAGAAGTTGAGACTTTAGATTCAAGAGGTAGAATCAAAATTTAGGGATGAGGTAATCAAGCTACAGGCTCTACTCCTACCCAATCTTACACTACTGTAGCAACATTGTTGGAATTATTGGAATGATGTACTGAGAGGGGAGGGATGAATCAGTACCTCTAAAAAATTTTATGTGGTTGTCCCATTATCCTTTGTGTCATCATATTTTTATATTCCTATCTATATGTTCATCTTTCCTTATGTATGTGAAATCATAATATAATTTATTTACATGTGTAAACATTCAATAAACATACATGAAAGTAAATAGCACATAACACATGATATGATATCATAGAAAACTCCTGTTAGGAAGTAAAAACCATGGTGGGGATGTCTACCCACAAAAATTCACTATCTAAAGATAAAAAGGGAGCTGGTTAAGGCTTACAATTTGATCACTTCTGATGATCTACCCTATTAGGAGTATTAGAGTGGAGACATGTTAGGATCTACTTTGTTTGAAGCTTTAGCAACACTGTTAAGTGTGCACTCTGGTAAGAGATTTATCAAGAACTGTTACGTCCACCTTCTATAAAAGGATTTTTGATGTGATGCACTTGTTAGAATGAAAATACAATATAAATGTTGATCTGATAGTATATGCAATCACTAATTGTTGATAACAGATCCTGTAAAGATTACAATGTATATGTAATCACCTTGAGTGATTTGAATAATACTTTGTCTCTGCTCGTCGATAGCCTTGTCTGTGTTCTTGATAACTAATATAATCTATTTCTAAACTTTGCATGAATTTTATTTTGTTGCTTAGATGCTCTCCATGGATACAATCATTTTTCCAAGTTACTTTATGTCTTCTATTACAAATGATTGAACATATATTTATACTAGTTTCTAGGTATATTCTTGATTCGCGCTTTTCAAATTAACTCTAGATCCAAGGTTTACAACTTGACCTTGATCTTTAGTTAGTTATGTTTTAGATCCATTAGGATGCTTTAAAACATTTACAATATGCTTTCTCAACAATCAAGTAAAGTTTTAAAACAAATAAAAAATCTATAAATAGAATTACAATGTTTTATCTAACGTGTAAAGTCAGATCCAATTTTTGTGGGTTTTGTAACTGATTCTTAGTTCTGATGGTCAAGCTGCTCTATTAGTCTATTGGTTTTCTACTTTGTTGGTGTCCCTTTATTGAACTTTTCATTAGGTTCCTATCTTTTCTGCTCTATCGGTGATGTTCACAAAACTATACCGTCGGTAATGTCCTTTATGCTTTGTCATCGGTTGAACACTAGTCAGTGTTCGTCGGGCAATTCTATACTTAGCATTTTCACGATAGACATTGTCATCTTGTCGGGTATGCTTTTTGTCCATTGATTATGCCTATACTAATGACCTTTATCATGTTTTTCACTTAAGTATACTAATGGCAAAACTTAATGTCATTAATCTCCCCCTTTGAAATTAGTATCAAAAACTGATATGTGCAACATACTTAATGTATTAGTATGTACACCTGTGTATACTTCTTCCTTAGTCATTTTTATTTTAGTCATGAAATGACTCCCCCTATGCATATGTCGGTAAGTGTAAGTTTATGTACATATCTATCCTTGTTGTACATACAACATACATATTCTTATCTCCTTTTGCTAATGTAGTATATTATACATATGTACTATACATTCCTCCTTTTTTGATAATGAGAGCAAAGGTACTTACAACTTGTCAAAGATGTGAGAGTGTGAGGCTTTGATTTCCTCCATCATCTTCTCCCATTTCTCCTTCAAATTTTCAAGAGCCATGTGCTCAAGTGATATCCTTACATGCATGTCATAGATGTTGTCTACCACAGACATCTCTGGGGTTGAGATTAGATTTCTTGCATCTATTATGTGTTGTTACAGAGTGGTGAGGTTTGGCAATATGTGAGCCTAGAGCTCGGTAACCTCATTTCTATGTCTCTGCATCCCACATCTCTTGTCTTAACCAGTTTACCTCTGTGATCTTATCATGATGCAGTTTTATAGTGTTTGCATCAGAGGTTAAACTTTGAGCACTAGCTGTCAGATCTGAATCTAGTTGGGAAAACTTTTCACTATTCTCCTTCGTGAAATTCTCAAGTGTGCACAATTTCTGAACTAAGGTAACAACTTCAGCAATCATAGGTTCTAACTGGCTTGCTAATTTAGAGAGCTTTACCTTATTCTCTACCACTTCTTGGCTGATCTTTTCAACCAATTTGTGTTGATATTTCATCTCTGCCTATTCTTCCATTGCCTTCTCTGCATCTACATTTTGATTGGTGATGGTGTCGGTAAGAACTGCAATTTGTTCCATGACTAATATGTAATTTTCAACTTTGATATCTGGAACAAGTTGATATAGTATGTCCCTAGCTTTATCAAGTGCTTGGTCTTCCCTATGTGCCTTTTTCATTTTCTCTTGAATTTGTTTTCTCTAACACATCACTCAAAAATTTTGAAGTGTTTTTATGTCTAAAGCAGATACATCCCACTTGGGTATTTCAATTAGCTCATCAAGTGTTACAGCCAAGATGTCTTTCTTCATTACCTTCTTCTTCTTCTTTGGCTGGGAGACAGATTGGTGAACTACCATTTTTATATCTTGAGATTGGATTGATTTTGTAGGTGAAGGTCAAGAAGATGAAGCTTCTTGTTGCTTTTGTTCAGAGTCCACTGAGTGGTTTTGTGAAGATGTCTCTTCATTGGCCTTGGGTGTATCAACAAATTTATCTTCCTTTTCTTTCATGCTCTCACCTTGCTTAACTTCTTCACTCTTTTCTTTTTCTTCATCCTTTCTCAATGTTTCATCTGTTTCAGCATCTTCTCCTTTGTCTTTTTCAGGAGACACCTTTTGCTGAGTGTCGGTTGCATCCTTCATCTCTATATCTGTATCTTTTTGAGTGTTCAATGCATCTTTATTTTCATCATTACCTATGTCCTTGGGTATATCATCATCTTTCTTAGATGGTTTCTCCTGACTTGATTCAATATCAATAGCTTGTATCAAAATTTTCATGTTGGTCGGTGTATTGACCTCTGCAATGCCAGTAGGTGTATCCTATCCATCGGTATTACCTTGTGTAACATTGATATCTTCATCTTTTTGCACCTCTACTGTAGGGTCTTTTCCTATAGTGTCATTGATGATGTTATGCAACCATGTTTCATCATTTATATCCTCATATATGTTACCTTTTATTGTCAATGCTTCTTTGGTAACCTCTTGTTCATTACTCAAGTCAATATGAATTGGACTTGGTGGAATTTGGCTTTCTTCACTCTGAGTTTTTTCAAGAGTAGTGTCGGGCCATACCTCATCTATAACTTCAATATGTTTGGGGCATGCTTTATCACTCTCTTCTTTGTCCAATTCCACTGATGAGTCATCCTATACATCTTTGATGATGATAAGTTCTTTCTCCAAGCTAGCTTCCTTAGTGGGCTTGTTAAGTATCTTGCACCACTTTTTAATGTTGTCTTGATCTAGCTCAATTAGCTTCCCCTTGAGAAATTTGTATGTTCTCATTTTGGGTGAGAAATCCTTTTCATGATTTTTCATCATTTCACTTATCTCTTCCTTCTTTGAATCAGAAGGCATAAGAGAAACAAGTACTCTTTCTCTTATCTCTTTTTCCTGATGTAGTGCAAATGTCCATCTTGTAGACAATCTCACTGATAGTTCCTTGGGAACATCATATTTTGAGAATTGTAATGGAACATAATGGTGTTTGCACATTTTAGCTATTATAGCTTCTTCAATTTTTTTTTGATCCTCTAGATCAAATTTCAACCATTTCCTAATGTTAGGATCAGAAATAGATGGTGATTCTGAGATGTTTTTACATATTTCATAAATTGTTTTTGGAATCAAAGGATCTTTCCCTTTTTGCACATCTATGTCTGCTTCATCCATAGCTGAGTCTTCTAGATCTTCTCTAGTTCTTGTCAACTTTCTCCTTTTGATTTGTTTTTCTTTTGGTGAGACTGGTTTCCTCTTATAGGTTCTCACTTTTCCTTTCTTCAGTGGTGAAGGAGTTGTTTCCTTTGTAGTTTTTCTTCTTATCCTTGAAGCAGCTATTGTTCTTGATCTCTTAGGTGAAGGAGGAGGTGGTGAATCTGACTGTGTACCCTCTAAGTCATTCTTTTATGTATCTTCAACGATAGGTGACTGGCCCTCAGTTTGTTCCTCCTTTCCTTCTGTTTCCTCTTCACCTTCTTTAGTAACTACAAATTTCTTGGTTAAGTCTTTTATTATCTTATTCTTCTTGTTTACAATTTTCTTGACAACAAGAAGTGTCTTGACCTTTGCTTTGGCTTCTTCATAAGTGCCAAATCTTTCTTGCTTGTTGTCCACAGGTTCATTCAATAGTGCCTTGATGCTCTTAGTAGCTTGTCCTATTTTGATCTCATATTCTAATGGTGATAGCCAAGATTTTCTAGGTACTACTAGTTTGATATAGGTAAAGTCAGTATCTACCATAAAACATATGTCATCCTTGTGCTCTTCTATCAAAATCTCAGGTATCCTAGTTCTATCTTGCATCTTTTCTTTAAATTCTTTGAAATACTCATTCATTAGGTCATCAAAATCTATACCTAATGATTCTATGTAATGAGGGAACCAAACTTACAAGTGTTTGTCCTTGAAGATCTTATGGTGTTCATGTTCTCCTCAAGTTGATTCAACAAAATCTCTGCAAGATCTATCTTCTTTCCTAGTTTTATGATCTTGTAGGCTGTGCTCATAGCAGTGCTTACTATGTTGTTCATTCTGCTGGCCTGGAATATTTTGTATCTTACCACACGTGCACCAAACTTGAGTTCCTCGTCGGTGATAGTGCTGACCTTGAGACCTCTCTTGTCTAATTTTGCACCACTTAGCTTTTCCACTTCCTTCAAGGATGGGTGCTTGTGAGCTTGTGGCTTTTCGGTTGTGGGATATCTAGTAACCACATGAATAACATCTTTTGTTATTCATTTTGGCTCATTAATCCATAATGTCTGGTTATGCATTCTGTTGAGAACTATCTGTATCCATTCAGTCTTAAAAACCCTGGGAAAATGTAATGCATTCATCAGACCTTTCACTTCCAGATGCTTGTGCTCTTCTTTCAGGTTTCCAGCTTCATCACATAGTGTTGTATAGGCATTGTCTAGATCTAGATCTCCTAATTCCGATATCTTGCAATGAATATAGGACCTTACATCCTCTACCAGCAAAACCCTAGGTGGGATTCTGGAGAATGCTCCGGAATCATCAGGTTGTGATGCAATTTCAAGGTGCAACTTGTATTTAGGCTCAACACAACTGTTGTTGCTGATAATATTGATCATTTTCTTCTTATCTTCTTTCAATTTTTCAATTCTTGAAGTAGATGCCATCGTTTTGAGAAATTTAGGGCTTTCCATAACTTTAAACAGTGCGGTCGGTGAATGTAGGTACTTACTAAATCTCTATGATCGCTCGTGAATCCTTTAAGTTGTGTTAAAATCTTGCTGAGGTCACTCTTCAATCGCTCTACTTAGCTCTGCTTGGTTACTCAAAAATTATGGGTGCAAAATGAGTTCTTTTGTCGTGCTTTCATAACTTTTGTGCCCTAAGTTGTCATTAATGCCCAACAACTCATCGGTATACAAAGACTGAGTTCATCGGTTGAGGCATAAATAACATCTTCGGTGTAGGCACAAAGTGTTGGGGTTGCTAGCAAATTTGGTGACTTCAACGATGATTGTCGATGAAATGGTGACAACAACTTCTGTCAGCTCAAGGATCACCGATGTCTGTCGATTGCACTAAGTGATTTGGCTTTTGTGTAATGACCGATACATTTCAGTAAGTAATGTCAAATTTTCTATGTGTGTTCACCGATGGTAATTTGTACCCATTAACCGATAGTTGTTTTTCAATAATATTACAAGTAACAATATAGTGCATCTTCAATAATGCTAATTTGTCTATATGATCAATATGTAATGGAACCGATGCATAATATAACTTGTCATAATGCAGTTCCATACTTACTTGTGCAACTTAGTTGGAAATGATGCCACTAGATCCATTGGATGGGGCATCATCATTTGCATTTCTTGTTCCAGCACCTTCATTATTTGTATCTTTTACCCACATCTTATTTCTCATCTTCTTGATGTCATCAATGGTGTTTCCATTGGGATAAGTGCTTGTTTCTATCAGTCGGTCTTTGCAATCTTTTATCACATGTCCAACCTTATGACAATGTAA
>MU226472.1:106688-124143 GCA_018584345.1 Thuja plicata
TCTATTCCCAAATGCACAAATGGAAGATCCAAGTTGATCAACCCAAAGGAAGGGCTAATGCACAAATGAATCAACTATTTGGAAAAGAGAATAACAAGAAGGATATCTTAAATTCTGTTAATTATATATATAGATATGAGATATGACAGTAATTGAAGAAATAGGAGAAATGTACTAACCTTAAAATAATGCAGATCAAATAATGCTATTTTCTGAGGTCTATAGACTGTTTCTGGAAAAACTGAAGTATGATCTGAAACCGAAACGCAGAGACAAACAAAACCCAGAAATATTTTTCCATTCTGATGTTGTCTTATGAAAAAGGTCAACCTTGACCCACAAATGTCAAACCTGACTCAATAATGTCGACCTTGACCTGCACAGGTCTGACAGAGAATTTGTTCACGGAGTTCGACAGAAAGCCAAAAAGGGTATCCAAATCTGGTCTCAAATCTGCAGTCCTGAACCTGTACCTATAAGAAAAAGAGGATTGTTTGTTGGGGGGAGGGGTTTGCCTTGGTCAAATCCTAGTTTTGGAATTAACCTCAAATATATGTAATTTAAATTGCATAAAGATAAACAAAGTAAATGCACAAATTCACCTTGCTTGTAAAAATCCCTTGTGGAGGATTCGAATCCTTCAATCTACAAGTATGTATGCACCAAATATGTAGAATGTAGAATGGTATGATGTATTCAATATCTTTCTTTTAGATCTCCAACACCAAGTCTTGAATGGGTTCTTGAATTTGGAAAAAGGCTTGGAAGAAGGTGGATGGAGAGATCACCAAAAGGGCACTATGTGGATTGAATCCTTCAATGGCCTCCAATCGATATCCTTCATGAAAATGGATGCTTGAAGGGATGAATGCTTGCTTGAAATCTTTCTCCTTAGCTTTCTTGAATCATACTTGAAGATAGTTTGAGAATGCTTGATCATAATTAGAAGACTTAGAGGAAAAGAGAGGAGAAGGCTCCCTTTTATATGAAACTAGGGCACAAGATTCTAAGGAGGCCGACATAGGATAATTAAATTCTCATTAAAGCCTTTACCCCTAGGAGAGGACCTATATTAAATATAATTTAGGAATCGACACTTTGGAACCCGAAACAGCCGACCCGGAAGCGGGAAATAACTTTTGCAAAGACCGACATCCAGAAACTGCAAGACCCTAAAGTTTGAACCCCGGGTCAAGGTCAAGGTTGAACTTGACCTAGTTCATGGTCAAGGTCGACCTTGACCTACATCAAGGTCAAGGTTGACATAGACCCAAAAGGTCAACCCTAACCTTGAAGTCTAGAATCTCAAATCTGTAATCCAGAATGCAACAATCAGGTTGGAAAGAAGTGGAAAGAGGGACAGAACAGGGGGAAAGCCAGGTCTAACTCAAGAACCCATTCTAGGTGCTTGATATTACTCCAAACCACTTACTCAAAAGGCTAAACAAGTCTACAATGGAAGTGCTTCCATTTTCTGACTATACAAATATGATAACACAAATAATGCACAAATTCCAATGGATTGGAATCAAAATAAATTTAAACTTATTTACTTAACACACTTGAAGTAGAAGGATTTGCACTTGTAGAATCCCTATATAATATAGATGGTGGTGATGGAACCAAGGTGTTAGAATTATATGATGTACCCAATGACTGAGAGGGGGGTGAATCAGGAATCAATAAAACTTAATCATTTTAATCCATAATTAGATTAGCTTATTTGTTTGCATGCATATAACTTGAAAGTAAAAAATCAAATACAACACATAACACAATATTTGGTTGCCCAGAAACCTTCCAAAAGAAAGTAAAAATGGGGTGGGGATGATACCCACAAGATTTAGTACTGCAGTATAAATTTAGCCTGTTAAAGCTTACAATGACCACTTCTAATGGTCTGCCCTATTAGGAGCATAGAAAGGACTGTTAGGTCCACCTTGTTAAAGGATTTTGTACAATACAGTGAGTAATGCAACTTTGTTAAGAGATTTTGAGAAAGGAGTATTAGGTCCACCTTTTTAAAGGATTTTGTTGATCCACCTATGAGAATGAACTAGTTGATGATCTGCTTTATGCAACTGTGATTGTTGAATAAGATCCTTTGAAATATAACTGATCACCTAAATGTGATAGATAAGTCTCTGATTTCCTAAACACTTCTTCACTTAACTCAAACTGCCATTCGCATAATCATATCATCTTCTGATTATACATTCATACTATTTACATATTCTTCCTTACAATTGGATAAATAAACTATCTTACATATATATCTTTATCCAACAAATAACTTTGTAAGTCAGCTTGCAATAAACAAATATATATTTAACAATATATGCAAAGTCAGCTTCAAATTATCACTCGGGTCTGAAAGACTACTCGAGTGATAAATTGTCACTCGGGCAATACTGAACACTCGGGCGACACTGTCTACTCAGGTAACACTGAATGACTAAGTATTTTGACACTAATTGACAATATGTCTTGCCATAGGGTCTACAATCTCCCCCTTTAGCATTAGTGACAAAAAAACTTATCATTAAACTCTGTATCTAATATGTCAAAAATTCCCCTTACAGATTGCTCGGGTTTTGACACTTGCTCTGCTACTCAGGTCTGATTGACTCTGTTTTTGTATTTTTCAAAATTGTTATTGTAACATATATTTTCTACACTATTCTCTATATATGTGATATTTACAATGATATCTCCCTCTTATACAATGATATATCCCCCTTGTTTTTTACAAAAATGCCAAAAAAGAATGTCATCTATAGGGTTATCCCAAAGTAGGATAGAAAATCACTATGTACCTTCAAAATTTGAGACAGAGTGTTGTCCCAATTATCTTCTAGCACCTTCAAGATGTGCAATTCAACTTGTAGTTCTGCAGATAGCTCTATCATCAGCTTGGCAACTGAGAATTTGTTTTCATGGATGAGATTTTTAGCATGTGCTATATGTTTTTGCATTCCATCCATATGTGGTAGAAGTTGGCTCTGAATGGTTGTAAGAGATTCTCTAATTCTTGCTTCTTCTCTCAACACTTCAGCCTGTAAATCAATAATATATTTTACTTTCTTGAAGTGAGCAGAACTTGTGCTCGGGTCAAGTGTTAACTGCCTTGCACTTTCCTTCAAGTCAGCATCTATCTTCACCATATTTTTCTTGATTTCCATGGTAATGTTGGAGGAGTCACTCAACTTTACAAGTAATTCTATCACATTTTTCACAGTGGTTTCTAGAGTGTTGATAAGCTGTGTAAGTTGCACTTGGTCGATTGCAATCTTCTTTGCAATGCTTTCTAGAACCTTGTTCTCAAATTTCTTCTATCCTTCTCAAGTAACTTATCCTGAGCATTCATTTCTGTGTTGAACTTGTGGACAATGTCAACAAGTTGGTCCATTATTGAGTCACTTTCATTGACTTCAATCTGCAAAGCATCTACAAATATGCCTTTTACATCTTCAAGTAATTTGTTCCTTTGCCTTTACTTTCTAAGTTTCTGTTGTGAGGCCCTCTTCTTCCATAGTTCTCCCAAGATATCCATTTGTTCTAAAGATAGGTTGGATAGATCCCAATTAGGAATCACAATATCTTTATCCAAATCTATCTCACCAATTATTGTTGCCTCTGATTTAGTACTCGGTGAAGGAACAATTTCCTTACCCTTATCTGCCTTATCCTTAGTATCAGTATTCAATCCAATTAGGTCATTGACCTTTGTATTACCACTAGTTGGATCAATGCTAACTGATGAATCAAACTTAGAAGTTCCTACCTTTCCTTTCATTGACTCGGGTGTGCATGTATCAGTAGTAGAAGGAGCATGTTGCTCGGGTTTTGTCTATTCTGATGTAGATTCTGTAACTTTGTCTTTGCTCAGAGTCACTATACTGTGTATGGGAGATTGGGGTAGTGATGTCATTACCTCAACTGTAATCTTCTCTACATTGGACTCTTCAATAGTCTATACCTCGGGTAGAGGGTCATCATTTCCTTGTGCTGGAGGGTCTGTACTCGGTACTTCTTCCTTCGCTTTGCTTTCTTAATCCTAAATATTGATTTTCACACTAATGTGGCACGCTGAGCTACTCGTTCAATATTTTTGTTCAATATTTGAAATCCCCTGAATCTGGGGGTGTGATTATTCTCATATTTCCTTAAGGCCTCTTTCACTTCTTTGCCTTTCATTACAGGCATGACCTGCTTTAGTGTCTCTTCCCTTATATCCTTTTCAATTTGTACTGCATTCTTCCAGGGAATAGAGATTGCCTTAAATAATTCTTTTGTCATATAACTCTTCAACTTGGAAGGGTCATATTTCCACTTAGCCATCTTCTCCATCACTGCTTTCTCAATTTGCTTCTTCTCTTCTTCTGTCCTAGAAGCATACTTCAATGATTTCAAAGAACACATGGCTCTTCCTTATTTAAGGTCTTTGATCTTTTGATCAAGTGTGGATGTGGGTTTTGTGAAGACCACAATATCTTCTTCATATTCATCCTCTTCATCACTTAATATAAGCTTCCTCCTAGATCTTCTCAAGGTGACAATAGGAGTAGTGCCTTTATCTTTCTTCTATTTAGGTGTTGTCTTCCTCTTCTTCTGTGGAGGATTAACTTCAATTACTTCCTTGTTAGATTCAATTTCCTCAATCTCCTCTGTTTTAACTATTTCCTCTTTTCTCTTAGATATTGAAGGAGAGTCAGAGGTCTTTCCATACTTCTTCTTGAAAGTATCAAGTCTCTTTCTTCCTCTCTTCAATATCTTAGGAATCTCAATTTCCATAGATATTCTACTCTTAGCTTCCTCATAGGTTCCAAATTAGGGTGCCTTTGGATTGACATGTTCATTCACAAGAGCCTCTATGATATCTTTAGTGTCCTCATTATTAACTTCATATGGCAAGGGTTGTACCCATGCAACCCTAGGCTTTACTTCTTGTATATACACTTTGTCACAATCAACTAGAAAATATATTTCTTCTTTTTACTTCTCAACTAGTTGTTTGGGAATCCTATATCTACTCTGCATTTTTTGTTTGAAACTTTCAAAGTATCCATCCATGATACTATCAAAATTATCTCCCATCTCAGCTATGAAATCATTAATCTAATGAATGATTGGTCTATCCTTTTTCCATACTACTGTTCCTTTAGAGGGAAAGAACTTCTCGACATAAAATAGTATGTAGATTAGAAGAGAACCAAACTTACATGAGTTGGTTTTTGATACTCATATGCTCTCCATGTTCTTTCTCAACTAAGTGAGTTACAATTATGCTAGGTCAAATACCATATTTTTCTTGACAACCTTGTAGGCTAGGTCAACAGCTTCGCATGCAACACTGTTGGGTCTTCTTGAGCTGTAAATCTTGTGTGCTATGACATGAATGCCAAATTTCATCTCCATGTCTATTACTCGATTGAGTCTCATGCCTCTATCATCCCACTCAGCAAGAGTTAACTCTGCTAGTTCATCCCTATTTAGGGTTTTGGTAGCTTTTGGCTTATCTAGCATAGGGAACCCGGTAACATGGTGAATTATCTGCTTGGTGATCTTTACAGGATGATCCATCCATAATTGCATGTCGTGAACATGACTAAGAACATATCTCATCCACTTTGTATGTAAGTACCTTGGCATATGCATGATATGTGTCAAACCCTTGGTTACAAGGTGTTTGTGCTCGGGCTTCAGTTTCTCGTCTGTGCATAACTTCTCATATGTTTGATTCATCTTAGTGGTTGCAAGCTCCTGTATGTTGCAGTGATAGAAGCTCTGAATCTCATTGAATAGTAACACTCTCAGAGGGATTAGGGAATGAGATCCCATCAGTTCTATCTCCTCGGCAATTGTCGGATGAAGCTTGAACTGGGAGGATCATAAATTGTATTCCTTACTAGCATTTTCAAACCTTTCTTGACCTTGATACTGGAATTGGATGCCATATTGCTTGAAAAAAATAATCAAACTCCGTTGTTAATCACAAATTTACTCTGAATTGCTAAGGCCTCTTAATTGACTAGTAAATTGAAAGCTTTGTAAACAATACTCTTTACAATCCTTCAAATATAAGATTTTTTCAATCGTTAGAGTATAACATTAAATGCTCCATACATAATAGCTGGAGTGACTTGGGTGCTTCTCCAAGATTCACTCAGAAGCTCAGGTGAAACTAATTTTCCCATTATCAACACTGCCCGACTCAGCTCAGGTGAGCTAGAGTGACACGGGTGTAATTAACATTCTGACTTGGGTTGAACTACAATATGTCCTCAAGCATCAATATGCAGATATGGACTATATTTCTTGCCTAGAATTGATGTAGGATGGATTTTTATTGAACGGTTCCAGTCATCTCCTTGCTTTCTTATTCTATAATGATGGATCCATCCATCTCATTATTTAGGGTGTCATTAGATCTTTCATTTCTTTGATCTGAGTTGTCTGAGGATTTCCTTACCCATTGCTTTCTCATCTGAGCTCTGATTTTTGAGACTTTGGTTTTACCATTCTAAAAACCAGTATCAACCTTTTCTCTGTTCATGCAGTTCTCTTAGTAGGATCTCTTTTTCTAAAGTGGTTCTTCACATAATTTGTACCAATGTGTCCATATTCACCACAGTGACAACATCTGTACCAGGTGTTGTAATCCCAACCAAAAATTTCCTTGGCTAATCGTTCAGCATGATTCCAATTCTTAGTTCTGCACTCGGAAGATTTATGACCTTGTTTGTTGCATTTATAGCATTTCCCTTCAAATTTAGGTTTCTCTTTGCATTCACTTGCTCTATGTCCATGTTTATTGTAGTTGTAGCATTTACCATTAAATTTTGACCTTCCATTGCTCCAACATTTATTTGATGTATGTCATGTCTTTCCACAGTGATTACATTTATGTTTGTTGTTCCTTTGAGCTCCTTTTTGTGAGGATTCACCTTGTTCAATATATCCTAATCCAGTTTGTCCATGATTTCTCAGTTTTGTTGCCTGATCCATGCTATTTTGTGAATTCGCCATACTTTCATTTGTTTTTTTTCAGTATTGAGATCATTCTCCAGTCTTTCATTTTATTTCCTTAAGTTGGCAACTTCTTGTGTTGCATTGTTGAGTTGACTTACCAAATTAGCTTGCTAAAGTGATAAGTGCTAGATTTCATTTTCTTTTTCCTCTAACCTTGTACTCAGTAGTCTTTTATCTTCTTGTGCTATATTTTTGTCATCTTCTGCTTTGTTCTTTAGTTCCATGACTTCACACATTCTGATTGAGTGAACTTCCTATTCTATTTTTAACTTTCTGACTTCTTCATGTAAATTGAGATTCTTTGCAAGAAAGTCTTCAATGGATGCATCAGCTTCTTCTGAGCTCCTGTCTTTGAAAATTTCTTCAATTCTCTCTTCTATATAGTTCTTTTCATTTAGTTATACTACTAGTTATTTTCTTCTTTTTAGGGAAAGAGAGAGAGAGAGATGCTCCTTAAGTATTATGATCTAATCGATGGCCACCTTAAGATCTATCTTTTCATTCTCAATGACTTTCTCAAATCTGTATGTTTCCATATCCTCTGATCTTTTCTCAAGCTGTAAAACTTCTGATAAGAGAACCACTGCTATGATACCAATTGTTGGAATTATATGATGTCCCAATGACTAAGAGGGGGGGTGAATCAGGAATCAATAAAACTTAATCCTTTTAATCTATAATTAGATTAGCTTAATTTTTTGCATCCATATAAATTGAAAGTAAAGAATCAGATACAACACATAACACAATATTTGGTTACCCATAAACCTTCCAAAAGAAATTAAAACTGGGGTGAGGATGATACCCACAAGATTTAGTATTGCAGTATAAATTTAGCCTGTTAAAGCTTACAATGACCACTTCTAATGGTCTACCCTGTTAGGAGCATAGAAAGGATTGTTAGGTCCACCTTGTTAAAGGATTTTGTACAATACAGTGAGTAATGAAACTCTGTTAAGAGATGTAGAGAAAGGACTATTAGGTCCACCTTGTTAAAGGATTTTGTTGATCCACCTATGAGAATGAACCAGTTGATGATCTACTCTGTGCAAGTCTGATTGTTGAATAAGATCCTTTGAAATATAACTAATCACCTGAATGTGATAGATAAGTGTCTTCTGTCCTAAACACTTCTTCACTTAACTCAAACTGTCATTTACATAATCATATCATCTTCTGATTATACATTCATACTATTTACATATTCTTCCTTACAATTGGATAAACAAACTATCTTACATATATATCTTTATCCAACAAATAACTTTGTAAGTCGGCTTGCAATAAACAAATATATATTTAACAATATATGCAAAGTCGGCTTCAAATTGTGACTCGGGTCCGAAAGACTACTCGGGTGATAAAATGTCACTTGGGCGATACTGAACACTCGGGCGAAACTATCTACTCGGGTAACACTGTGTACTCGGGTAACATTGAATGACTAAGTATTTTGACACTAATTGACAATATGTCTTTCCATAGGGTGTACATAAGGACCTAGTCAAAATTTGTTCAGACTTATCATTGGTAGGCTTCTTGGGTCTCCCAATTGTGCCACTCCTTAAAACAATTGTATCATGTGAAGCCTCATCTGTAGTAGTGGCATGTTTCCTTGATTTATTATGTTAATTTAGAGAGATTACAATATTACCACTTGCTAGCACCAAACAAAACTATTTATTGCATCATGCACATTCCACTCTTACTTTTTTCTTATCATCATAGCTTGCAAGTGTTGGTTCCACCACCTTGAACAAATTTGGCTCTTGTGCCTTGTTGAAATAATCTATTAGTTTAATTGTTTGATCAATCTCAAAACAACCTCTAACCACTATTGTTTTCTTTCCTATGTTACTTAAATAATTTTCACCATCTTCCTCCATTAAAATGTGAATTTTATGAGACATTGTTTTTATATGATTATTTCTGAAATTATGAACTATTTGCATTGTCATGGATACTTCCCCTATTCCATAATCAATGCCAGAACTTTCACAACATATCTTTATCTTAGGTTCTCCTTTTTCTGAATATACTTTGAGAGTAAGTTTCTCATAGAGAAATTCTTCCATCAAACTATTCACCTTTTTATCCCAAGATGTCAATACATTAAGATCAACAAATATGCTTTGTTCTACTGACTCAAACCCATCTCCAACTCTTCATTATTTATGCATATCTTCCTCCACACTCTTTTTATTGCTTTTAGGGTTTGGTGTAATCTCCACCATATTTAAATCCAACATTTCAAAATCCATTATATCATGTTTCCTCTTAATTTCTATGAGTTATTTCTTAATATTTAAAGTATGCCCAAGTCCATTGATAAAATTGAAAGGATATTCAATGAGTTCATCATCCACAATTTTATGATGGATGTCAACAAGTGTACAACCTTTTTGACAAATCATTGTGATAAAAACACATTTTCTTCACCGGTATTAATTACACATTCCATATCCACTATTGGATCCATCTATATTTCATAGTGATTTCAATCCACATGTACCTATCAATTGGTTAAGTAATGGATAAAATCATGATAAAAAAACTCAAAAGTATGGTTATAATATTGCTATGAAATGATGTGTATGTTCATCCTGGTGCCTCCATAAGTAAATGAAAAAAGAAAGCAAGTCAAATTTACACTTGCAAGAATATACTAAGGGGGCTTCTCTTATTTGTAGAAATGATTTCAATATGGATGCTATTTAGAATTGAAAGTTGAGAAACTAGTTGATCACAATCAGAAGGTCTCTTCAAGGATTAGAAGATTTTTATTGATCCAATTTATACATGGAGTCTAACCGTTGGATGAAAAATTGGCTAACATGGGTGTAGATCTTCTGTGTAAGGAGTTTGTGCCATCAGAAAAGTATTTAAATGAGGATATTGCATGAATATTGTTGACGTGATAAAATATACTTGATTAAATGGTATTCAAAATAGCCATATAACATACTTACAGGATGGAGATTTTGTCTACTTTATGGAAGGATAGGAATGTTGTTCTTTTCACTCGCAACTTTCTTGATATTAATGTTACCTTGTACAATAAAGCTTGTATATGTAATAATGTAATGATGCATGTTCAAGTGCAAGCCAACAAAGTGGTGCTGGAGATGGCCTGCCTTCAGGAGCTTCTCAATCATTGGGACAATGCTCCCTATACGGTTACTAGAGTTTCTCCTGACTCTATTTCTGCTGACGGCACAACGCCCCGGGGTCAGCACCGGGGTCGTAACTCTTTGGCCCACCACTCTCACACTCCATGTTCATAGGATTCCTTCCACCGCTCTCCTAGTGGTGGTGTTGTTGGTTGGCGGCACCGCTCAACTTATTCACCCCGCCGCAGCTCTGGCTGGTCCCCGACACCGATTCTTCCTACCCCTCCTAGTGCTCTTGCTACTCGTGGTGGTGTTGCTTGGATGGAGGCCAACTCCTCCAACTGGTCTTTCCCCCGCCTGGATTTGGCTATTTCTCCACCTTGTGCGGAGGAAAAAGAAAAATATAATGAAGATGTTGTTGATGGGTGGTTGGTTCCCGACCCTCATGCCAATCCCAAGGATGCTTGGGGTTCTGATGACAAAGATCCTCCTCCTTTGATTGACACCGCTCTTTGTGCCTAAAGGCTTTATAAGTTTTTTTTATGAATAGTTTGTGCTTCCGGCTTAGTGTCGTGTGAACTCTTGCAAGTTGATCCTGTTTCCCCCAGCCCCTTTTTTTGTGAATATGTAACTTTAATATTTCATTAATAGAGCAGAGACTATTCATCAAAAAATATCCATATAAGGGATGATGTAGGACAAATGAAACTTGTGGGTAAACAACAAAATAAAATTCATGTTACATAAAGATAATTACAAAAAAAACTAGGTGTCCCCTTGGTAACACATACATTTTAGTTTGCTGTTTAGATGTTTCCACATATTGATTTCCAATCTCTTTAGTAGCATAAGATCATGCTCTTAGAGGAGAAGTTTTGAAAAATGAGCCATTCCAAAATAATGATACTGACTGATAGATTGAATGAAATACCTAACTCAATTGAAAGGGTAAGAGATAATAATACACCAAAAAAAGTCATCAGTTGTGATAAAGGAGCATCTTTGGACCTTAGCAATCTTACATCAAACAAAAAAAATTGTTTTCATGTTTGATCAGTTTGGTGTTTATGTTAGCAGCTGATTTGTGGTTGTTCTTTTGTGTTGCAGCCACTACATTGTGTTCATGGCTTCGAGTATCCTATGATCACACATCATTTGGATTCATCACACATGAGATTTTGTAGATTCTTTACTTGAATGTCCTATTCTTCATTTTCTCGGTCATTCGTTGTATTTTCTGATCATTTTCCAATCTTCTGATGGGAATCTCCATACACGATCATGCCAACTCATTGTTATGTTTGATACCAAATTTATTGTATGATCACATCTCTTATTTCTCACATTGGAGATTGAACCTAATGATTGTAGGTCTTGACCTATTTGTTGTAACACATTTTCTCAATTATTGGGAAATTTGATCTTTCCTAGACCGACCTGATGTTGTGATTGCTTTATAAGCTTATGGACTTGTTCCTAAGGGACAAGTGGTCTTCATAAGATTATTTGGAGTTAGTTTGGCTAGGGTTTATAAGTGTTTTATTATCATAATCAAGTCTATATGCTTGACATGTGAGTCTGCATGTTGCAAGTCTATTGTAAACAATTTTTGATAATAATAAAAGGTTGATTTGTCATTTCTATCCATCTTGGATTATTATTTTTATTGTGCTTGTATTAGCTGCAAGGATTGGACTGATCTCCTTGATGTTTTTTCATCCTTGAATGCATAAAGTAGTATCAAAGAAGGGTTTGCAACCTAGGGTTTTCTTGTGGGGTGGCAGTTGAAAGGATCCAACCTAAAACTACTAAGGATTGTAAAAATGGCTAGGAGAAATGCTAGAGGTGGAGCTAGAAATGAAAATCCAATGATCTTAGACTGTTGAGATAAATTTCTGCTAGATTGGAAGGAGTAGAGACTGCTCAGAGGAGAGGAGAACATATATAGAATATGCAAGTGATGAAGAAGGAGATGAATAAAATTAGGAGCCAATAGTAGAAGGAGAGAATAATGGGGCACAACCAGAGTTGAATCATGAAGAGGTGAGGTTCATTAAAGCCATGAATAATGTTAATAGGAGACCTCATTTCAACCCACCTAATTATCATGACAACCTATATGATGAAGAATTGATATATTAGATCATCAAGATGGACAAGTATTTTGAACTTGAAGGCACTAATGAAGAGAAGAAGGTAAAGTATGTTTGCACTAAATTAAAAGGGCATGGATCCATATGGTGGGAGCATTTGCAGATAGATTGATAGAGAAGGGTAAAGCCAAGATCAAATCTTGGGATATGATGATGATAAGTTGAAGGCTAAGTTTTTTACTAAGGAATACCATTTAAGTTTGTTTAGAAAGTTGCAGAACTTGAAGCAAAGAGACCTAAGTGTTAAAAGTTATACTGAAGAGTTCTACAAGTTGAACATTAGATTGGGTAATAGATGATGAGGCTAAACAAGTTTCTTGATATCTTAATGGTTTGGGAATGTCCATACGAGATGAAATAAGTATGTCACAGATTAGGAGTGTGGAAGAGGCTTATAAGTGAGCCTTGAAGGATGAAGAGAAGCTAAACATAAGGCATGTGCAAAGACAAAGAGGTAGAGGAGGAAGATTCCAAAGAGGTAGAGGTAGGTCTTCTGCAGATCAAGGAAAAAGTGAGTCAGAAGTTAAGGACAATTATCATTATAAGAGGAATGAAAGGAGTTCCTACTAGAGTGAAGGTCAAGGTAGTGGTGAAAGGAGGAATTTCAATGATAGTTGCTTCAAATGTGGTGAAGCAGGACATAGAGACTTTGAATGCAAGCAAGGTAACTCTGAAAAGAAGGACGAAGGCAGTAGGAGAACAACATTTGCTAACAAAGAGTCCATCGATTCAGTGAACAAAAATCAAGAAGATGAAGGTGCAACCTTGATGACTAAGAGAATCCTATACCATAGAGAGCAAGAGAAGGATTCTATACAGAGGAATAATTTGTTCAGAACCAGATCTAAGGTATGAAACAAGGTGTGTAATGTCTATCACAGATAGTGGCAATTTTGATAATCCTTCTTTAGAGGAGTTGGTTGACAAAATAAAGTTGTAGAGGTTGGAAAATCATAAACACTATTAGATTGCATGGATACAAGATGATTACAAGGTACTGGTAAGGGGACAATGCCTAGTTAAATTCAAGATTGGAAAGTATGATGATGAGGTTTTGTGTGATACTATGCCTATGGTTGTGTGTCATATCTTTTTGGGTAGACCATGGCAGTATGATAGGAAAGCTATACATGATGATAGAAAGAATGTTTATACTATTGTTTCTAATGGGATGGAACACAATTTGTTACCTTTAGATGAACCTCTTAAGAGTGAAGTATGTACCAATGCAAGAATTTGTTTAGTGGATGGAAGGAATTTTTTGGATGGAATGAAGCATAATGATGTGCATTTTATTTAGTAACTAAGGAATCTACGAATAATATCTTGGTAGAAGAACATCCCAAGGAAATTACTGGATTGTTGAATGAGTATACTGACATCATATCAGATAATGTACCTCATGGATTACCATCGACGATAAGCATTAGCCATTGCGTGGATTTGATATCAGGGGCTAGTCTACCTAATGAAGGAACATGTACGATGACATTGACAGGGAATGAAGAACTCAATAGGCAAGTGCAAGATTTGTTGTAGAGAGGGTTGATCAAAGAAATTTTGAGTCCATGTGCAATGCCTGTAGTGTTAGAACCTAAGAAGGATGGACAATGAAGAATGTGTACTAATTCAAGAGCTATCAACCAAATTACAATTAAGTATCAGTTTCCTTTGCCAAGGATAGATGATTTGATGGATTGTTTGAGTGGAGATAAGTATTTCACCAAGATAGACTTGAAGAGTGGATATCATCATATTAGAATCAGACAAGGTGATGAGTGGAAGACTACATTTAAGAAAAATGAAGGATTGTATGAGTGTTTGGTAGTGTCTTTTGGATTGTCTAATGCACCTAATACTTTCATGAGGTTAATTAATGAATTCTAGAAGTGATTCTTGGGTATGTTTGTCATTGTATATTTGGAAGATACCTTGATTTTTAGTAAGAGAAAAGAGGAACATTTGATGCCTATTAAACATGTATTGCAGAGGTTGAGGGAAGATAAGTTGTTGATAAACATCAAGAAGTGTACTTTCATGAAGGAGGAGATAGTATACTTGGGATTTGTAATATCTTTTGAAGGATTGAAGATGGATCCTAAGAAAGTCAAAGCCATTTTTGAGTGCCCTACACTGAGGAACGTTGGAGAGTTAATATAATTTCATGGGTTGGATAGTTTCTATCGAAGGTTCATTAGGAAATTTAGTTCAATCTATGGAGAGATGACTGAAACTATGAGAGGAGATAGAAAGGAGTTCAAATGGACACATGGAACGCAAAGGAATTTTGAATTATTGAAGCAGAAGGTGACAAAACAACTAGTGTTAGATTTACATGATTTCAATAAGGTATTTCAAGTAGTTTGTAATGCTAGTGGAAATGCATTTGGAGTTGTCTTGACTCAAGAAGGAAGACATGCTACTTATTTCAGTGAGAAATTGAATGATGCTAAGAGACAATATTCAATGTATGATCATGAATTCTATGCTATAATCCAAGCATTGAAGAAATGGAGACATTATTGGTTACCTAGGGAGTTTTTATTGTATATTGATAATCAAGCATTGAAGTATTTGAGCAACCAAGGTAAGTTGAATTAGAGACATATGAGATGGGTTGAGTTTATGTCGAGATATACATTTGTGTTGAAACATAAGAGTGGTGTGTCAAATAAAGTTGTTGATTCTTTGAGTAGGAGAAGAACTTTGTTGACTGAGATGAAGATTGCGGTATTGGGATTTGATGAATTAAAGGTCTTCTATGAGAAAGATCCAGACTTGAGTGAACCTTGGAAGGCTTGTAAGGAACCTATTATTTCCAAAAGGAGTAAGTGGTTGGATTATTTCATTTAGGATGGAATTTTATTCATAGATAATCAATTATGTATACCTAGGAGTTCCATGAGAGATAATTTGATTAAGGATAAACATAGTGGAGGTTTAGCATGACATCATGGCATTGATAAGACAATAGCTTTGGTAAGTGAGAATTACTTTTGGCTACAAGTTTAGAAGGATGTGAGAAATTTTGTACAGAGTTGTAAGGTATGTCAAGTTGCAAAAGGTAGTAGTTAGAATGTGGGGTTGTATACACCTTTGAATATATCAGTCAGACCTTGGGAGGAGATTAGTATGGATTTTATACTTGGTTTACCTAGAACACAAAGAGGTTATCATTATATCTTTGTGGTTGTAGACACATTTTCTAAGATGAAACATTTTATTCCTTGTAAGAAGACTACAGATGTAGTGCATGTAATTGATTTATTCTTTAGAGAGATTGTGAGATTACATGGATTACCTAAGAGAATTATTTCAGACAGGGATGACAGGTTTGTTGGTTATTTTTGGAGGACACTTTTGAAGAAGACGAACTGATTTGAAGTATAGTTCTACTTTTCATCCACAAAATGATAGACAGACAGAGGTTGTGAACATGAGTTTAGGGAAATTGTTGAGGTGTTTAGTTGGGGATAAGCCTGGAAATTGGGATTTAGTTTTTCCACAATCAGAGTTTTCTTATAAAAAATCAGTAAATAGGAGGACAAGAAAGACACCATTTGAAGTGGTTATTGGGTTTAATCCTAAAGGAGTAGAAGAATTAAATGATATCAGTCATGATGTTAAGAAGAGTGTTGAAGGAGATGAATTTGCTGAGGTTATGAGATCATTGCATGAAGGAGTGAGACATCATTTGGAGGAAATGAATCAATTTTATAAGAGGATAAAAGACATGAAGAGAAGACATAAGAAATTTTAGGTTGGAGATGAAGTTATGGTATACTTGTAGAAGGGTATATTTCCTATTGGTACTTATAAAAATTTAAGGATGAAGAAGTTTGATCTTTGTAAGATCTTGAGGAAATTTGATTCAGGGAATGCATATGGAGTGGAATTACCATAGGACATGGATATATCACCAGTCTTCAATGTTGCAGATTTGTATGAGTATCATGAATCAGATTGTAGTAGCAGTGAAGGATCAAATGTTGGGCAATAATATCCTAAGAAGTAGATGGATCAGATAGATCATATTTTGGATAGCAGTGTTGGTCAAAGAACAAGAGGTAAGCAGTATATGGAACATCTTGTCAAATGGAAGGACAATCCAGTGGAGGATTCTTCATAGATTTCTTAGGCTGAGGTTGACCACTTTGGTTTTCCTTTGAACCCTGCAAAGTGAGAAGCTCACTTTTTAAATACCCCAGGTGTATGATACAGGAGAATCTTGGGATCTTAGCAATCTTGCATAAAAAAAATATTGTTTTCTTGTTTGATCAGTTTGGTGTTTCTATTAGCGGTTGATCTATGGTTGTTCTTTTGTGTTACAGTCGCTACAATGTGTTCATGGCTTCATGCTGGAGCTTATCCTATGATCACACATCATTTGAATTCATTGCACATGAGATTTTGTATATTCTTTGCTTGACTATCTTATTCTTCATTTTCCTAGTCCGTCATTGTGTTTTCTAATCATTTTCTGATCTTCCGATGGGATTCTTCGTACGTGATCATGCTAGCTCATTGTTACGTTTAAGGCTGACTTTATTGTACGATCACATCTCTTATTTCTCACATAAGCTTATGGACTTGTTCCTAAGGGGAAAGTGATCTTCATAAGATTATCTGGCATTAGTTTGGCTAGGGTTTGTAAGGGTTTTCTGATCATAATTAGGCCTATATGCTTGACATGTGAGTCTGCATGTTGCAGATCTATTGTAAATGATTTTTGATAAGAATATAAGGCTAATCTCTCATTTCTATCCATATTGCATTATTGTTTCTATTATGTTGTATTAGCTGCAAGGATTGGACTAATCTCCTTGAGGTTTCTTTGTCCTTGACTACATCAAGTTGTCCTAACTAAGATAATTTCACTTCAAAAAGGATTTGGTGTAGGATTCGTTTATACAGATTTTATAGGGATAGACGTGAAATTTTCAGAAGAAAGAAATATATATAGCATTGGGTAGTTCCTTGGTTATAAAGAAGGAAACATATAGAGCTTTGATCACCTTTATATATCAAGGCTCACTTTAGATGAGAGGCAAACTTTTTGCATTTTGTTAAAGAGACGATTTTATGCTTTTAATATGTTTTTGTTTGCAAGTGGGATCTTGACTATGACAAACAAGGTAGTTTGTTTTGAACCAAAATGCT
>MU226473.1:0-29886 GCA_018584345.1 Thuja plicata
TTTTCAACATGTGAGATAATTGAATTCTTTTTAATTAAGAATTGCTTTATTTGATTAAATTAAATTAATTTAATTGAAATTAATTTAATTGGAAGAATATAATTAGTGAGTTTAAATATTTGATTTAAACTATAGGAAATTGAATTTAATTGATTAAATATTGGTAAATAATCATTTAAATGTTAATTAATTAAATAAAATTAATTATTTAATTAATGTTGAGAATTGGATTAGATGATTTGAGAAAGGTGAATTTAGAAGAAAATAGATGATTAATTAATGATTAAGAAACCATTAATTAATAGATGAAAATTAGGGTTTTAATGTAAAGTTGCAAGCCTGTCCATTTTAGGGTGTCTACACTGTCATGCCAACATAAATCATGAGGTCATTAGGTTTGCAAGTTGATTCTCCTCATGGGAGATGTCAAGCGATGGACTCTAGAGAGGTACCTATCATAGGTGCCATTAAGGCTCTACCTTATAGACTTGTTGCATGCCCTGAAAAGATGCTCACTATGAGTGTTCTAGTGGTGGACATCCCACCTAAGTATGGAATGCTTTTATCAAGGAAGTGGAGTGCCTTAATGGGAGGGAGTATTCAATGTGATCTTTCATTTTCTACCTTTGATGTCACTGGTCAAAGTGTCAAGATATCTAGAGAAATGAGGACTTCTCACATGACTGAGGAAATTTTTGAAAATAGTATGAACTGCTTTTTGGATACTGACATTGGGTCTTTCCAAGTCCAAGGTGGGAAGGATGGAGCAGAAAATAAGCATGTGTTATTGACTGAAGAAAAGGATAATATAGATGACAATGATGATTTGTGGATAATGTACTTTGATGGTGCAATCTCAAGAGAAGGAGCAAGTGCAAGAGTTCTGTTGATAGCTCCTAGTGGTAAGACCTACAAGTTCTTTGTCTCCCTATTGTTCACATGTACTAATAATATTGTAGAGTATGAGGCCTTATTGATTGGGATAAGATTGGATTCAAGACACAACATTAAGAACCTCAGGGTGATTGGAGATTCTGAATTAGTGATCTCTTAGATAAGATCTAAATATGCTTCAAAAAACCAGAGACTAAGGTAGTATAGGAATGTTGTATGGGATGAACTAGAAAATTTTAATGCTTTTGGTATCGACTGGATGGATAGGAATCAAAACAAAATCGAAGAATTATTGGCCAATATAGATTTACGACTAGGAGATGTTTACCTTTGCAGGAATTTCTAAGATTGAAATTCAATCCAGGGCTTCTATCCGAGACAATGTTGAAAGTTGGCAAGTTTTTGAAGATGATTTAGATGTTTTGAGATTTTTGCATTGTGAATTAGACTTTGCAAATAAAGAGATGGATTTTAGTGGGTTCGTAGAGACCATGGATGGTAAGGATACTATTTTTGGCAAAGAGGTCCTACAGATGAAGTCAAACAGAGTTCCCAAAGGGTTGGTTGTGCTTGAGAAAGATTTTGACAATAAGGACAAGTCATATTCTTCAAGGACTATGAACAAGCCAGAGAACTTGGATGAAGTAAATTTAGGGAAAAATGAAGCTTCTAAGAAGGTATACATTGGTATTAAATTATCCACTAAAATCAGAGAGCTGCTGATTAATCTTCTTAATAAGTATAAACATGTCTTTGCTTGGTCTTATGATGACTTAAAGGCACACATAGGGGACCTTTTCCAACATGAGATTCCTTTGAAGGAGGGCACAAAACCTTTTAGACAAAAATTAAGACCTATTAATCCCACCCTAGCACCCAAAATGCAAGAAGAACTGAAGAAGATGAGGGATGCTAGAATTATAAAACCAATAAGACATTCAACATGGGTATCAAATTTGGTACCAGTCAGAAAGAAAATGGTGATAATAGACTTTGTGTAGACTTCAGGAACTTGAACATCAATTCACTAAAGGATAACTATGGGTTGCCTAATATGGAAGCTACGTTGCAAAGAGTCACTAGATCAGAGTTGATGTCCATGTTGGATGGATTTTCAGGGTACAATCAGGTTATGGTTAAGGAATTAGAGTAGTTCAAGACTGCATTCACCACACCATGGGGCAATTATGTGTATGTTAGAATGCCTTTTGGATTAACAAATGCTAGAGAAACATTTCGAACAGCCATGGATGTGACATTTGCAGATTTCATAAATGTTTTTCTAGTAGTGTATCAAGATGATCTTACTGCCTATTCAGTAAAAGAGGAACAACATTGTGGTCATCTTGAGAAACTCTTTGTGAGAGCATTGGAATATGGGGTTTATTTTAACCCAAAGAAGTGTGTTTTTTGAGTGACTGAGGGGAATATTTCAGGGTATATTGTGTCTAGAGATGGAGTAAGGATTGAACTTGGAAGGATAGATGCAATTGATAAGATCCCTCAGCCTAAGAATGTCAAGGGCATTAAATATTTCTTTGGACAGGTAAATTTATTAAGGAGATTTATTACTAACTTTGCTGAAACCAGTATTCCAATCTTAAGGATGATGAAGAAAGGAGCCAAAGTAGAGTGGAATCAAGAGGTATGCAAGGCTTTTTCAAGTATCAAACAAGCTATCAAGGATGGTCCAGTCCTTAGAACACCAGATTATGGTAAGCCTTTGCAAAACTTCTCCTTTGCGTCATATAACACCATTGCTGCAGTACTACTACAAAAGAATGCGAAGGGTTTTGAACAACCCATTTCCTTTTTCAATAAGTCACTACAATCAACAGGATTAGAATATGACATCATGGAAAAACAAGATTATGCATTAGTTAAGGCTATCAAGGCTTTTAGGTGTTATTTGGTAGGAGCAGTTGTGATTGCTTATGTACCTAGTGCTACTGTGAAAGACATTTTAATCCAACAAGAGGTGTCAAGAAGGAGATGTAGATGGATAAACAAAATTTAGGAGTTTAACATTGATGTACATATTACAAAACTAGTTAGGGGTATGGGACATGCAAAGCTTATGCCTCAAAGCAATTTAGATGCCAATCATATAATCATATTATATGAAGACAAAAGGCCCTATATTTGTGATATGGATTGTTGTGAATGGTATAAGGACATTGTTGGATATTTGCAGAAGATGGTGTTACCCCTTTACATGAATAAAAATAGGAAAAGAATAGTCAAATTGCAGGCTGTTAAATATGCTATAGTTCAGGGATAGTTATGGTGGAGGAGCAATGATGGAGTATTGCTCAAATGTGTTGACTTTGACAAATCCAAAAGATTGATGGAACAAATGCATAATGGTGCATGTGGAGGCCATTACATGGATAAGACTACTACACACATTACTCTGAGATTTGGGTTTTGGTGGCCAACTATCTTCAAGGATGCCCACAACTATGTTAAGAAATGTTATGCCTGTCAAAGATTTGCAGGTAAGCTCAAGTTTGGGGGAAGTTTGCCTTTGAAACTTGTTGTGGTGGAAGCACCTTTTTAGAAATGGGGAATGGACTTCATTGGTGAGATTGCAAACAAGTCAAGTGGAGGTCATTCATGGATACTAGTAGAAACTAACTATTTTACTAAATGGGTTGAAGCAATCCCCACAAGAAAGGCTACTAGTAAGGTTGTCATTGATTTTATGTTACAGAATGTCTCAACCAGATTTGGATGTCTAGAGAGTATTGTGGTGGATAATGCAATTTGTTTATGATCAGAAGAGTTTAGTTCTTTCTGCCAGCAATATGGGATGCAAATGTCTTACTCATCCCCATATCACCCACAAGGGAATTGCTAGGTTGAATCTAGTAATAAAAGTTTGATCAATATACTTAAGAGGATGTTGGACAAAAACAAGAAAGCTTGGGATTAAAAGTTGTAGTTAGCACTGTGGGTTGATAGAGTAATAGTCAAGAAGGCAATTGGTTGTGCTCCTTTTGACTTGGTGTATGGAGTTCATGCTAGGTTGCCTCAAAAGAATCTATTGCACATGTACAAGTTTGTCCAAGAGTATGATGAAGAGATGGATTATGATATGAGAATTAGGATGGATGACTTGATACAACTGGATGAATCAAGGAGGGATGCACATGAAAAGAATGTTTAATTGCAATTGCAGTATAAGAATCTATTTGATAAAATGACAACTGTCAAGAGTTTTGAAGCCGATGATCTGGTCTTGATGTGGAATGCCACACTTGAGGACAAAGGAAAACATGATAAATTTCACCCTATTTGGCTTGGACCATATGTTATTGATAGTAAATGGGGTGCATATTCTTATGTTCTTAAGGAATTGCTTGGAAATGTTTTAGAATTGCATGTTCATGGACAGTTCTTGAAATTTTACTTCTCTTGAAGTCTCAAATCTATGAACAATATTTATAGGTAGGCATCTGTAGTTTTAGGAGTAGGTTTTCCTTCTATTGTTTCCTGCTTTCTATCTTAGGTTAGGGTTTCCCTTCCATTTTTGAGTGGTCTACTTATCCCTGAGATTTAGAATCCTTATTATGCCTGTAAGAGACATATATCCCCAGTCAGAGCCATTATTAGAGATATTTATGTAATTAGGACTTCCTTGGCAATATTAAATGAGAATAGTGAAAAGGAATTAAACTATGGTGCTCGGTTAACACTAATGTTCAGGCAATACTGGTGCTCGGTTTACACTATATTCATCAGTTTGCACTACATTGCTTGGTAAGGCCACTTGGTAATGTCGCTCGGTAATGTTGTTCAGGGTTTCTCATTTGTGTCCAAGTATTTCTATTCTATTTTTCATGACAAATGATTGTAGAAGGTTGTTGTAGTCGTGCTTTGTTCCCTTTGGTTCATTCTCGTGGAGTTAACCATTCATTTTGGTCCCTGGTCTTTGCTGGTGTGTTTTGAGTTTCAAACACCTTAGGTATTTTATCCCACATTTGTTGTGCATTGGTGTAACTTAAAGCTTTTATATCCTAGCCCATAGTGGTTAAGTGTCAAAAGGAAAGCGCCTTTTTGGCCGATAGTTTGTGAAGTGTTGAGGTTAGTGGCGGCCAGCTGGCGGACAAGATGGATAATTTTGGTGGGCCTATGTCAAAGAATGTTTAGGTGACAAGGTCAAGTGGATGATAGGTGGCAGTACAAAACGATGGCATAGTCAGAGTCAACACAGGTCCAGTCAGATTGCGTGGTAGCATGGGTGTGACCTATGGCAGGTTTGACAGGTAGCGGGCCAAGTTGGTTAGAGACATGGTGAGGTTCCAGCAAATAAGGTGATGCCACATGGTGTAGTCCGTAGGATGGTTAGGTGGGACCAAGGATAGATCAAATTAGATAGCGATGCGTGGCGATGAATGGAAAGAAGGTGATGAAGGTAGATTGAGATTTGACAGTAATGCGCTACATCGTGAAGGAAAGTTGTGAGGAAGTTAAGCACCGCCCAGTCATTAAATGGGTGATGCATGTCTAGAGCAGTTACAAGGTAAGAGTGTGGGGCCTATGTTAAAGGAGGTACAAAGATGGTTCTGAGATCAAATCATTGGTTGCCAAGTGGAAATTGGTGGGCCCAAGATTGGGTTCTTGTCACTGAGTCTCCAATTAAATTTTTGTTGACTTAAATGCTTTAGCGACTCAGTGCAGACCATAGATGAAGGGGCAAGATGTGCAGTTGGCATTGAATCATGGGATAAACCATGGGTTAAGTGAAAGGTTTGGCAGTTTGGCAACTACGTTATCTCTGAGTCACATGTTGGACCGTGGTCAAGCCTAGGTTAGTTAAAGTTAGTTTCATAAAGGGTAACTTAAAGTGCATCGACGGTTCATTTTAAAGTTGTAAAGGGATCTTGATCTTGGCCATCGATGTGTTTCATGCCAGAGGATTTAGCCGTTGTGGTTAATATTTTAAAATTTTAATTTTTTCAACGCGTATTACCATGGTGGTGTGTTCTCAGACTCATAGAAGAGTGGCTCAAGGTTGTCTTGGGATGTGATTAGTCTTAATGGTGTTGTTCAATGGCTAAGGATGTCTCTGTGGGTCTAAAACACATTTATTGTAGCATGGTGGTTTTGTGGATCTCTGATCTCTTTCTATTTTAGGATGTCTTCTGCCATGCTTTGGGTATTCTGCATTTATGTAGTTGGACCTTTGCTTGTGATTTGGCAAGTGGATCGTCATGAAAAATCTTTTAGGTGATCTTTTGGAGAAAGATCAGATTGGTGAGATAGGATTGCATTTATTACTTGATAGGTAGTTATTGGAACCCTTTCCTAGGGTTTTCATCTTCCTACTTATGCCTTTCCTCTCTCTGTTGTAAAGGTCTAAATTTCATGATCCTAAGTGTTGGTTCTAGAAGTTTGAGTCCAGGGATATATCAGATTTGATGACAAACTATATTTCATGCTAAGATAGATACTTTTGATCTTTTGCAGATTATTGAGTGGTGTAGTTATTCATTCTTATTGTTGCAGATTTTGATTCGTTATACTTAATACATTGTCTTAGTTTCAAGTCTCTCCTTGGTTATTGTTGTGTGAGTTTTTGATATTCCTTTCCAATACATAGAGTTATCTATTTGTATGTTTCATTCCATAATTATGATCTAGGATCAGATTAAAGATACTTTGGGGGAAACATAGATTCATTTGATATATATGCATAGGGATCTTATAAGCAAGTGTGTGATCTAAAACATATGTGTTTATGGATATGAATCCTTGCTAATAGGTTGTCTATCTATTTCAATATTTGGATTGAAGAAGTTTCCCAAAGGATAAGGCACTGGTCAAAAGCTTTTCTACTCTTTGTTGATGAATATCTAATATAGTTTGGTTATATCCTACAAGTTTACATCAAAACCATTACTAAATCCTTTTTCATATATTATGGTTGTTGGTTGTATGCCCTACTTGGTAATAGAGAGTCAATGAATGCCTGGTTAGTATTTAGCACTTTCTTACCATGATCTGTTGTTGAAATCAAGAGTGTTGAAGAGTTGTATATTTTATCTGGATTAGGTGCACCCGCCTTGGTTTTGTTAGAGAAAGAAGTGTAGAGGGAAGTTTTATCCCTATAGTTGGTCCAATTGTCTTGCAGAGGTTCCATACTTGGAGCTAACCACTCCTAACATCAGTCTCAAGGCATATTGGTAGCTTTCTATAGCATAAACATTTTCAAACTCCAAAAAAATGGTGACTCTATTGGGGAGAGTGAAGAATAGTGTCCTAACCGACCAGTAATTTGACCATCAAAAGTATAGAGTACCTTGTTTTCTATAAGTGTTGTTCCTGCCATTTTCATTCTGGTAAAGAGTTTTATTTTCCCAAATTATTGGGTGGCAACTTTGATTTTTCTCTGCAGCAGTGCTGATTAACATCTTTTAAATTACACACACTTTCTTGACATGAGTAATAGGAACACTAGAGCTTGGGTGAAGAGACATCCTATAGAGAAGATGGAGGATGAGTTTCCAACTACCTCTAAGGCTAGTCACCCAAGGAAAGGAAAGAAAAATAGGTCTGTCCCTCAAAATCAGAGACAATGGAGAACATGAGAATAAAAGAACCAATCTAGCATAATCAGGATGGCAATGCATCATAATATGAAGAGGCTAATGATAAGGGATTGGGTGCTTATGAAGATTATCACTCTCCTAGTGAGAAGAAGATTACAGAATCTGATACTACTCTCCCTGATTCTGATAGTGTAGCAAAAGATATTGTTGAAATGGATAAGAGAATCCATGAGTAGAATGCTATCAAACAAAGACGAGAGAAAGAAAAGGAAGATAAGATCAGACATGCCCAAAGTTTTCTTGAGAAAAAGGAATATAAATTGGAAAGATTGGAGGCAATGAACCAGGTTGATGAACCTGAACAAGCTGAAGAGGAACCTGTAATTCAGCCAATTCTTACTACCCAAGGACCACAAAACAAGGGTAAGCAAAAGATGACAAGTGTTTAAATAGAGGAACCTGTGAATCCCAAGGTTCTAACAGATCGGATGTCCAAATTTGGATATAGATCTAGAGAGGGCTAGAATGGAAAAGGAAATCATAGCTAAAGAGCTTGAGAAGGCTGAGTTAGAGGTTGATGCTTTAGAAATGAAGAAGGAGATGGATTTCCTTAGGCAAACTTCTAGGCCTTCTGGTGCTGAAGAAGCTACACCATCACATGCCAAGGTGTCTGCTTCTCAAGAGGACAACCCTTTTCCAAGAAGACCGACTCATGATGAAAGGCACAAAATTTTTTATTTCATAAATATTCCTAGTTATCCAAATATAGTTCCAAGTGAAATGAGAGATAAAATTCCCATGTTTGCTGGAAATAATGTTATAAATTGTGAGGAATATTTGAAATTTTTTATTGATATGATGGATGACTAAGAGATCATGCATGAAGATGTAATCATGAAATTATTTGTGCAATCTCTAGTTGAGGATGCTAGGGATTGGTCTAGGGGTTTGTCTTATGGCTCTATAGGATTTATGGATGAGTTGGAGAGTTTTTTTGAAGAACAATATGGTGATAAGACAAATGAAGGTTTCATGTTAAATGAGTTCAATAACATTAAGAAAAATCAGAATAAGGATGTCACTGAATTCAATACAAGATTTACAAAAGCCATGCATAAATTATTCCAAGTTTTAACGCTTGATGATAAGGTTTGTTTTGCCACCCACTTAAATGCTTTTGATTCAAAAATGGGTTACCTCCTTAGAGACAAGAATCCTAGAACTCTCAGATATGCATATAAGACAATAGTGAATATTGAGACAAATAGAAGAATGTCAGGGAAGTTGGGTAGAAGAGAAGATTGGAAGCCTACTAGGAAAGAGTCAGATAGACCTTATGTATCTGAGCCTAAAGAGGAAATAAATATGAAATAGATTTTTGTAACCACCTGGATTTGGTCTACTTTGACCATAGACCCTATTTTCCGTAAGTGTGATCATAACCCCCAATTATGTTAAGACAACTCTTCAATCGGCTGGCATAATTCATTCAAATCAGATTTAATCTCCTAAGTGATCTAATCACTAAATTTTATTAATCACCTAAGCCAATCAAAATCAATCAATTTTAATTCAAATCAATTCAAATCAATACCTGGCTAAGGTAATTAATTTAAAAGGAATTAAATAACTCCTTATTATATCAAATCATTTGCAAAAACCTATCTTCTAGCCTAAATTAATCTAATTAATTGGCTATAGTCCTATTTAATTATCTAAAGCAATAAAATGCTTAAATAATTGATATTCCTATTTTTGAATGAATATATCTAATATAATTTATTTAATTAATATTCCCCTAAACCCTAGCCTAACCTACCTCAACCACCTTGACCCTGGGTTCAAACCCATCCCAACCTATTCACCCCATGCTAAATCTAATCCTAATCTTAATCCCATTTTAACCTACTTCCTAATGATGTCACATTCCTAAATTTGTGATTAGGAACTCAACCCACTTGAGAAAGTCAACTTTCTCAAGCTTGAATCCCTCTAAGTCCACCTTCTCAAGCTTGCTTCTTACATGGTCACCATGCCTCTTAAATGCTCCCATTAATGCATTATTAATGGAGATTCCTCATGCCCATGCCTCATGAATGCCTTTGTTATTTATTTCTCTTACACCTCATTAATGAGTTTTACAACTCCTTTAATGAACCTTGTCCCCCCTTCTCTCTCCTTTTTCTTCTATAAATAGAATGAGTTTTTGAGCTCAAATGGCCCATAATTTTTAGATTGAAATACATTGTTATGTTGTTTAGATTAATTATAAAACCATATTGCATTGTAGTTTTGATATTATGCATTGTTATTATCATGCTTTTTAGAGCTAATATGCATGTTTAGTGAGCATTTAGATTAGTTTTGATTCAAATCTTCCATTCTTAGGTTGTATTTGTCACTGATTTGTGCATAATCTAAGGGCATGATTATGACATTCTTCAAACTCCTAGATAGGAAGCAATAGATTGGTTTTAGTGTTTAAGTTTGAAACCCTTGCTTTTTATGATTTTTCACTAATCTAATGATCTATTGAAGTGTTATGTTGCAGGTAACAGGTGCACTATTTCACACACACATTTATGTCGTCCACCGTGGGGCTCAATTTCAGATTTTGCCTCATTTCAACTTCATTTTCACTAATTTGTCTTCCCAAATTTCAGGTCCAGGTTCATTTCTGGTAGCAGAAGTTCGCATCCAGGATACGCCCTCGCACCGCAGAAATAGAGGCTCATATCTAGGATTTTTGGGGTCATTTTCAGTATAGGCTTGCATCTGGTAAACACTGTATCACATCTGGTAGCAGAGGCTCGCATCTAGTTTGTTGCATCATTTCCTATAATTTTAGGATCACATCTGGTTGAAATTTTTGTGAACTTCATTACCTAACCACTAATACTTTAACCAGTTGTTGATTTGATCTTTTGACAGCCTAACTAATCTTGCAGGTTGCTGGTAAGGAAGTAGGAAGACTTGGCTAACATGTGTGTTTGTAGGTATTTTAAACTGATTTCAATACTAACCATTTACAAAGCTTTTTCAAAACTTAACACATTTTCTCAACATTTGTTAAATCGACCAGATTACTATGCTCTTTTCCTTTAAGGAAAATCATAAAATTAGACGTTGGTTTAACACTTGTAAAGGAATTTGGGGATAAATGGACAAGCAAACTCACACTTTAATTCATTTTTATAATCAATAATTGAACAAGCAAGTCACTAAATCTTATGGGATAACTGAACAAGTTACATCACTTTAATTGATTTTTGGAATCAGTAATTGAACAACACAAATCACTTAATATTGTGGGTAATTGAACAAGCAAATCTCATTGTTTAAATTTTGGATTCCAAATTGAACAAGCAAATCATCTAACTTTGGGAAAATTGAACAAAACAAATTTGCTTTCACGCATCCTGTTTTCATTAACTTAGCAATATCTAAATCGAGCTCAACATAGCTTGAGGGAACGAACATTGATTTGTGTGTTTTGGGAGAAAATGACATGGACTAGGAGAGTATGCTCTTCTTCTTTTGAAGAATCATAAATCTAGAAATCCTACACTCACCAATCCTTTGTATGCTTATTTAATAGTAGAGGGCCTACCGGTTGAGGAAAAAATCTCCCGGGAATGACCCAAGTGAGGACAGGTTTTATGCCAACCCTTCCAACTCACTATAAATAATTTCTTCCTCGTAGGCCAAAGTCTTGGAAGACAAAATCTTTTTTGTTCCTAGAATTCTGACATCATTCCTTGAACATGCTTGGGTATGTGTAGAGCGGAGCCGCTTGAATCTTGCTTGCGAGACTACACATATTTGAGTACTCATAGGGCTATAAGCCTCAATTTTGCCTTGTGCAATTATATGGGAGATGGTTTCAAATAGATTGCCCCATCATAAACAACAAAATTCATAGAAAAAACTACCAGATTCATCTCTAAAAGGGTGATAATCCTTGTGTAAGGCAAAAAGTAATTTCCCCAAGACACTCGTCATATCGTGCCCTCACTTGCGTTTGGAGTCGGCTAATACAACATCATAAATGGAGCCATTGCATTCTTCATGATGGCTATATTCTGATTAGCATTTGAGTGTGTACCTAAGTCAATGAGAAAGGATTTTTATCCTTGACCTAGAAATCAGGGCATAAGGATGT
Source organism: Thuja plicata (assembly GCA_018584345.1). NCBI lineage: Eukaryota > Viridiplantae > Streptophyta > Pinopsida > Cupressales > Cupressaceae > Thuja > Thuja plicata. The sequence continues at coordinate 11,611 of MU226473.1, forward strand.
GTTTGTTCCCCTAACAATGCAAATCTGCTTGATGTATCTGAAAGATCACTAAAAAGATAACACCTTCAAAGAAAGAAACAAAATTCAATCCTTGGTTCGCATGTGTTTTTTACTCACCAGCAAGTCTCTGAACATGATCATAGATCAAACAAACTTCATGCACTTTCAAGACAGATTTTTCAAAAAATGACAAAATCTGATAGAGACATCAGAAACTCACATCCTAGATTTCCTGGCTCGTATGAGGTTTCCTAGCTCATATCTGGTAGCATAGGCTTGTATCTGGTCAGCACATCATCGCATTTAGGGTTAAAGCTTGCATCTTGGGTCATCAGAAGCTCGGATACTACATTTCTTGGCTCGCATCTAGGAGCTCGCATCTAGGACAATGGGCACTTGCAGGTTAGTTTCTCAGAAAACCTCAGTAGATTTGGATACCCTTTTGGCCCTTTAGTCTATCCCTGTTGTCTTTTCTAGTCTCCCTGTTGCTGTATCAAAACACTTTTTTCAAAATGTCTACCTTGCATGTTTGGTCGGTTTCTCAAAATCAGTCTCAATACGTGTGGTCTATCCGCTTTTTACAACAACTTGATTCCCAATTCACTATCAGGGCATTCTAACCTTTGATGCTGGAATCATTTACTTCCACCAAAACATGAATGATACTTCCACCTAGACACACCCACTTGAATGATTTGAGACTCTACCTGACACTATCGAGAAACATCGACAAAGTTGAGATCCAAATACATGGTTAACACAAGATGCAAAAAGTACACTTATAAAGATTCAAAAGTACCTCCAAGATCACTACACTTTCAGCGAGGAGAAACATCCCGTGGTTCCCTGTTCAATTTAGACTCTCCAAAAATGGAAAGAACTACTCATGAATGGAGTAAGGCTTTTGAGGACTATGAATATGATAAAAAACAAAAACACAAAGATAGCGATGAGAAAGAAGAACCACACTTTGACCATCCTTTGTTTGAATTAGGCAGTGAGGAAGACATCACTGAAGAAGAATACGATAAACTCAAACAGAGCAAGAGGTTCCAAAAGATAATGGAAAAGATGATTGGCGAAGATAAAGAGAAATACTTTCTCGATATAGCATCCACTGGCAAAAAGTTACCCAAGGATTATGATGTGGAAAAACTAAGGGAAAAGGAGGTGTCAACTCCTATATCTATTCTCGCCAAACAACTCACCATAATGCAAACAGAGCTTGCAACTCTCAAACAGGAGAAGGCTAAACCCAAGACAAAATACTCTTTGGACTCCATTTGTCCATTTCCCTTTGACAAGAGTATTACTATGGTCTTGTTTCCTCCTAATATGGCAAGGCCAAAATATGACAAATATACGGGTGAAACTGACCCACATGACCACGTAAGAGAATTCTCTGCTCTAAGCATAGAATACATGCACGAACCTACATACCTCATGAGGCTCTTTCCTGGAAGTCTAGGAGGCAACGCCATGGAGTGGTTCTCAAAAGTTATGCCTAAGGTAAAAAATTTTGAGGAGTTAATTCAACAGTTTATCCAACATTAATCCTATAATATTCAGCATGATGTGACTATGATGGATCTGTGCAACACTAAAAAAAAGAATGGTGAATCCTTTACCCACTTTCTAAAAAGGTGGAGGGGAATCTTTGCACGATATTCAAGAGCTATTCCTGAGTTTGAGAAAATGGAAATCTTTATCAATAACTTGGTACCTGAGTTAAACTATGCATTGCAAATGCAAGACTCCCCTAGCTTCGACAGGATGATCAAGAATGCCATCCATATTGAATAAGTTATGGTAAAAAAGGGGGACATCACTCTTCAAAGTGAAAACAAATATAACAACTCCAACTCCAAGCCTAAGTGGTGGAAGAAAAAGAAATTTTTTGTCAACGATGGAGTAGTAGAAGCATCCATTATTAACCCTAAACCCGAGGTGTTCAATCTGACTAACAACATGCAAGAAAACAAAGATGCCAAGGTAAAAACCTCCATACCCAAAGCAAACAATGATAATAGAAAGGGTCGGCCATGGACCTCCAAGCCTCAAAGAAAATTCACTCCTTTGGGAGAGCCTCTTGAAACTATTAGACAACAGAGTTCTCACAATCCCAGATTCCAAACCATGGGAGCCGGAATTCAAACCAAGGTGGTGGGAGGGCAATTCTTACTGTGTCTTTCACAAAAACAAAGGACACAAGACTAACAAATATCTTAAACTCAAACATGTTATCCACGACCTTATTGAAGGAGGCAAGATCAAGGTGGAAGGACACACCACTAACAAAGATCATACAACATTTAACAATTTGTTTCCTAATTATGAGAAAGGGGCAGCATCTAAAGGAAAAGGAAATGACATGAACTACACCTACTCTAAAAGTGATAACATGATCAACATGCTAGAACTTAAAACTGAATCAATTAATATGATCACTATCAAAGGTGTTAAAGACGCATCTTCTAAATCTAATGCCATGACTCAGAGCCAAGCACAAGTCATAATCAAAGAACCAAATTCCTCACCAAAACCAGCATCAATGTCTAAGGTTCCTATTGTTACTATCCCCAAACCAGAAGAAAAACAAACAGTTACTGTTCCTACAGCAAAGTATGACTTGGTGGACCAACTGCAACGAACCTCTGCTAAAATTTCCATTTTTGAGTTGCTTAAAATCTCCACAGTGCATAGGGAAATCCTGGAACAAGCCCTACATGCCACAAATGTGCCAAAAGACCTTGATATAGAAAAATTCCAAGTGATGGTTAATCACATCTCAACATCACATTACCTCTCTTTTTCAGAGGAAGATGATAAATCATTGACCCATCCACGTAATCAACCTCTCCATATTGAAGTCATCATTCATAAATCTTGTGTTAGACATGTATTGATAGATGGAGGCGCAGGGTTGAATATTTGTACCCTCAATATCATTGGGAAAATAGGTCTCTCAGAATAGACCATTGATTCTAGAAGAAAAATAACTATCAAAGCTTATGATGAGGAAGAGAGATCCTCTAAAGGTCTTATTGTTCTACCCATCAGAGTCAGACCAATTGAAAGGAATTTCATATGTCAAGTTCTGGATCTACCCTTGGCCTACAACATCCTGTTAGGGAGACCCTGAATTCACAAAATGTAAGCGGTCCCATCTACCTTCAACCAATGTATTAAGTTCCCACATAATGGGGTGGAAGTGACAATTCCTGCAGATAGTAATTATACTTGCAACAATATCAAGGAAGGTAGTATGGTCCTGCATAAAAAAGATGCTATAGATGAGATTTCTCCTTACACTACCAAGGACATGGTTATGAAAAGCTTTGGGAAAACCTTAAAACTTGAAGAAATAGGTATGGGAGAGTACAAGTTAGACATGACCCTATCATTAATAGAGCTGCCAATGTCACCAAGATCCTATGGAAAACCTTCCTCATCATTTACACCTGCGGCATCTCAAACTCCAGAAATCCACAAAGACACTAGCATGGTTAAGGAATCCACATCTTCTTTAGATAACATAGAAGAATAGGCAGTCTTGGCCTGGCTTTACAAAGGAGAACCAAAGGAAGCTAAGGTAAAACATGTGGAAATATCCTCGGATAAATATAGAAAAGGATATGATCTCCTCAAGCAAATAGGATATAAAGGAAAAGGACCTTTAGACGACAAAGGAAAAGGGTTCATTGAACCGGTACTCATGGAATTTAGGGAAACTAAAGATAAAATAGGGATAGGTTTCAATAAATCTACAAATCCTACTTTAAGGGATAGTCCAGTTTCTGAAAAGGGGAGTGATGAAACAGAAGAAATAGAACTAGAATCATGGTCCTATGAAAGACTATTACATGTTGGCATGGAGAATCCCAAATATCAAGACGAGTGCTATGTACCAAGCTTTGAAATGCCACAAGACACTCATATCCCTTTGTTACCACATGCTCCTATTCAAGAGGTAGGAGACACAACAAAAGATGATCTAGAGGTACCATTGATAGCAATGACTACTAAGAGCACATCCCAACAACAAGATTCACATCCTAACTGGGGGCAGTTAGTCACAATCACACATGTCCTTGATTTACCACACTTTGATCCACAGGTGGCTAATCGGGTACACTAGGTAACCATTTCTAAATTCTTAAACAGGTCTGATGACGAAGTAACTGAATCACATGATTATGAGTGGGATGAACTATCTATTTCCATAGAGGATATTGAAATAGATGTGATTCACATGTTCGCAGTTACATCAGAACACCAAGAACCTTCTAACACCACTCCTAACAATATTGATGTTCCTGAAGCAGAGGAGGAATTCCTTACCCAAATCATTGATGAAGAAACTGGTGTTCTCTTAGGTCTAGAAGAGATTCAGAGGCAACAAGCTAGGAGCCTCCTCCTACAAAGAGATGAAGAAGAAGAATACTCAACTGACGAGTCACTAGAGTTTGGTCCGCATATTACTAACAATGACCCTTTTAATGATGGTCTCACTCTTATTGATCTAAACATTGAAGAGATTAACTTAACATAACATGTCATGTCAGTTAATAGTCTTGATGCTGACGCGATGCTATCCTTCCCAGAGTTTGACTCCTTTTCTTTGAAAAACCCAGATCTAATTGATTGGACTAATACAAATCCTACTCCTATCCTTGAATTTCCCATTGAATATACCTTGGATTTCTATCTAAACACTTGTGAACCTTACCCTTCTTCCACCAATGCAAGGAGTGTGAACATGTCACAGGAGGATATCAAGTTTCTTAGTAAAAAATTGAAAAAGAAAAAGAAAAAGAGAACTGACAGTGAAAACCACGTTGTGGCAGTGTCAGATTCTTAAATAGTAAAAACAAAAGATGTATCTGATGGTGAAAAAATCTCAAAGGCACCAAAGGATGAGATTGTTGATATCCTCCCCAAGCACTTTTAAGAAAGGTCTTTAGTTCTGATAGAACCCACACAACCAGTTAATTTGGGCACAGCCGAAGTTCCTCACATTGTCCACCTAGCACAATCTTTGTCAAATGAAGAGAAGATGCAGTTTATTGAGTTCCTAAAAGAGAAAAAGATAAACTTTGCATGGTCTTATACATATATGCCTAGAATGGATCTTGAGTTAATAATGCATCACTTATCTATAGCTCCCGGGATTAAAACCGTGAAACAAAAACTCAGAAAAATGCATCCTCATGTTGCATTGCTAGTAAACGCGGAGCTAGAGAATTTGTTAAAAGCTGGATTCATCAGAGTCATCGCTTATACAGGATGGATCTCCAATGTGGTCCCAGTGTCTAAATCCAATAAATCTATCAGGATATGTACAGACTTTAGAGACTTAAACAAGGCATGTCCTAAGGATGACTTTCCACTGCCTAATATTGATATGATCATAAACCTCACAATAGGATGCAAAATGTATTCATTAATGGATGGTTTCTCAGGCTATAATCAGATAAAAATTGCTCCTGAAGACCAAGAAAAGACCACATTTACATGCGCATGGGGCACATTTTGCTGGACGTCATGCCATTTGGGTTAAAGAATGCCGGTGCTACATATCAAAGAGCCATGACTACTATATTCCACGATATGATGCATAAAAACATGGAGGATTATGTGGATGACACCTTAGCTAAATAAAAGGAAATGAGCACTCATATTGATGACTTAAGAAAGATATTGGATCGTATGGAGCAATTTCAACTTTGGCTCAATCCAAAGAGATGTGCCTTTGGGGTCCAATCAGGAAAGCTCTTAGGGTTTATTGTTTCAGTGAAGGGAATTGAGGTATATCCTGCAAAAGTCATGGCTATACTAGAGATGACTCCTCCATGCAACATTAGTCAAATGAGGACATTACAAGGGAGACTTCAATCAATCAGGAGGTTCATGTCACAACTTGCTGACAGGGCACAACCCTTTACCAAATTACTACATAAAGGGGTCACAATCAAATGGGATGAACATTGTGAAGCCAACTTCAGAGAATTAAAAGAGTACCTAGCTGCTACTCCTATTATTATGGCACCCATCCATGGAAATCCATTACTCCTGTATATTTTAGCTAAAACCACATCATTAGGAGTATTATTAGCAAAAGAGGATGAAACAAAGAAAGAAAGAGCGATCTACTACATCAATAGAACACTCATCTCCTATGAACTCAATTGCAACATTATTGAAAAAGCATGCTTAGTAGTTGTCTTTGCATCACAGAAATTGAGACACTACATGCTCTTACATATAGTCAGGCTCATTGCAAAGATTGATCCTTTGAAGTATCTTCTAAGAAAAACAATATTAACAGGCTGTCTAGAAAAGTGGGTCCTCATCCTGAGAAAATTGTACATTGAGTATGTGGATAGGAGGGCTATTAAAGGACAAGTCCTCGCCGATCAACTGGCTGATTCACCACATCAAGATGATGAACCTTTAAGGATTGAATTCCCTGATGAGACCATTATGCATCTAACTAAGTATCCATGGAAGATTTACTTTGATGGTTATTTTATGAAACAAGGCTCTGGAGCAGGGGTTCTATTCATAACTCCTCAAGGCTACAAGATACCCAAGTCCTACAAATTGATATTTCCATGCATAAATAATATCTCTGAATATGAAGCATTGGTAAACGGTCTTAAACTAGCCATGGAATGGAAGATTGTAGAGTTACACATGTATGGTGACTCCCAACTCATTATCAATCAAGTCAATGTAGATTATCAGATGAAAGATGAGAAGTTGATGCCATACAAACAACTGGTTGATGACTTAAAGAAGTACTTTGTCTTCCTCACATTCTAGCAGATCCCCAGAACAAAGAACAAATTTGTAGATGCTATGGCTACCTTGGAAACCATGTTACAACTGGAAGAACATAAATTCTGCTATGAATTCTTGGTGGAAGAATTATCCTATCTTGCCTTTGATACCCCTGAATACCAAGTAATCTGTGCTTTGAACGCCCTAGACCAATCTCGGTATGCTAATATCATTGCTTACCTAACTAACCAAACCATTCCCAATGATCTATCAAGAAATGAAAAAAGAGCCCTAATAAGAACAACATCACGTTATGTCCTCATAACTAATAACTTATACTGATGAGGTCTCGATGGTACACTTCTTAGATGTTTAGAACTCGAAGAGTCAAATCACGCGTTAAAGGAAGTCCACAAAGGTGTATGTGCATCACATTCAAATGAATTTTCACTAGAAAAGAAACTTCTCAGAGTAGGATATTACTGGCCTACTATGGAAAAAGATGCTATTCAATTTTCCAAAACATGTCATAAATGCCAGACACATGGAAATATTATCCATGCTCCTGCCAGAGAACTTATACCTTTCATAACGCATTGTCCATTTTAGCAATGGGAATTTGACTTGGTTGGACAAATATATCCTAATTCTTCAAATGGACACAAGTTCATCATTATGACCACTGAGTATTTCACGAAGTGGGTCGAGGCTGTGCCGCTAATCAAAGCCACTGGCAAACAGGTGGCTATGTTCATTTTGAACTACATTATTTTTAGATATGGGATACCCTCATCAATTGTAACAGACAATGGGGGCCAATTTAAAAATCAAGACATTGATGACCTTTGTGAACAGTTCCACATCACTCAACATTGCTCCTCAATTTATTATCCTCAAGGTAATGGACAGGCTAAGGAATCTAATAAAAATATTCTCAAGATCCTACACCAAACTGTGAGTAAGTCTGGCAGAGACTGGCATTTACAACTAAATCTGGCACTTGGGCCTACAGAACAAGCATTAGAACACCAACTGGAGCCACACCATTTTCCCTAGTCTATGGCACTAAAGCAGTACTACCTATTGAGGTTGAACTCCCATCTTTGCACATATCTTTACAAGGCCTTGTTACTGATGAGCAATACCGCATCGATAGGATGAATGCACTAGAATTACTTGATGAGCACAGGAAACAGGCATTCGATCACCTCAAAAGTGTACCAAGAATGAATGTCCAAAGGATACAACAAAAAGGTCAAACCGTGGCAATTTCAAGTGGGGGATCTCATCCTCAAGGAGAATCCTAAAAAATAGCCTAATAGAGAACAAAAGGGAAAGTTTGAGCCTAACTTGTTGGGACCTTATATTATCACTGCTACTTTTGGGACTGGAGCCTATCAATTAGCTACACCCAAGGGAGACGTTCTTCTAGATCCTATCAATACTCTACATTTGAAGTAGTTCTACGCTTGATGTTCAGCTAGTAGAGCCTATACAGTGAAAATTCAAAAAATAGCAAAAACATCAGAAAATTGATCTTGAAGAAATCCAAAAACAATGGAAAAAGTCCTGAAGAAAAGGTATCCTTGGTGAAAACCTGGCAAACAGGTGCCTTGATACTACAAAAACATTCAAAAAAGCACAAATAACAAAAAAAATTGAAAAAGAGAAAAGTGCCTTGATGACAACCTGGTAAAACAGTCATCCTTGTAGAAAAAAGAATGAGAAAAGTTTTGCCAAGTGGTGAAAACATGGCAATCAGGCGTCACTTGTATTCTGCGCTCTATCTATCAATACATTTATGATACTCAGCCTTCATGATTACACCTATGCTATGAGTTGACTTTATTTCCTTACGAATATCCTATCCATGCTTTGGATTTGTCTACATTTCTATCTTAGGGAACAAATCATTTTGTACTAGGGGCATCTTTGCTAGCATGTTAGGTTGTGTCTACTAGGTCATCATAGGATGGTTTGTCTTGTGACACAAATGCTACTCGATGCTTGCACCAAACTATCAATTTCATGAAACAAGGATGGCACAAACATTTCACTAACCTAAACGGTGTTCCTAAGACCTACATTGGATTACAAATAGGAAACATACACAGACATGGGAGCCATATTGCTTACATTCCAAACTTTTGATTGATGAATCTCTACTGCGCTTGAAAAATGAATCAATAGTATTTCTCAACACTACTTAAACACAGTTTGATCCTGGTTTGATTATGACTCTTTTATGTTCCCATGATGTTTTAACTAGGGGCATCTAAGCAGTTATAAGTTTTCTTTGATTGATTCACAATTGATAGTTGTTATGTCTTCCGAGTTACTCCATGACGTCTTCACAAAGACAAAAAGCCGCAAGGACAGGGGGCATAACATTTTCTTGGTTTTCTACGTATGGTGATTATTCCAAATGATCCTATAAATTTTATCTAACTTGGATGTTTATGGTAAGAGCTGCCACCATGAGTGGATAGCCGCATATATCTAAATCTTTGTTATGTGTAAACTACGGTGAGGTTGGAACAATTTCCTTGTCTATTTTCTATATCAGATTCTCACTATGGTGTACACTACATGATGTACCCAAGGATATGAATTTTCAAGGTCATTACGGGTCACATATCTTACATTACACTTACATAGAATCTGATATAGTAAAAGGAAGGTGACTAATTTGTTATCCTGGCTTCTATGCCTTGATGCCTAAGTCTATTTCTGACATTTCATCCAATAAAAATAGTATTCATACTTTTATAATATCAGTGGGTATTAGTGATTGTTGTACTATCAGGTGGTAGCCATTCCAAAAAAGAGCCCAATGATGATAAAAATGCTACAAAATCTGCAAATAAGTGATAGTCCTAAGAGTCTACATATAGATGCATTTAGAGATTGCATGATTCATTTGAAAGAACAACATAAGGATTTGAGCTCAAAATCATTTCTATTTTTATTTCATCTGAAATCCAAGTTAATGACATAATCAATGATTCCCAAAATCTTTGATCAATCGGGAACGAAACTAAACTCACATTTTCACGTACTTGACTTGGTACCCATGTGTTTATTCTTAACACACCCCCATTTCTTCACTTCTTCTAATCCAATCTTTATTGACCTAACCATTCCATAGAAGTGATACGTTCTTTTAATAGAGGGATTTTATTCTTTTTCCTTCGATTTCATTCCCGAGGGGGCAAGATCAGACTATCATCAATCAAATTTTTGCTCAAAACAACATAAAAAATGACTTCATTATCAAACAACTAGGGGCATGACAGTTTCCTTAACTAAGTCAAAATTGTTGGATAGAAATCTTTGGTTCTCACAAGCTGGATATTTTGTGTTTCCTTATTTTAAAAGATTCTTACTAAGCTCCTGACAACTTCATACTGACTTTTGGATACAACCAAGTTCTGAATCAGTATTATCAATCTTTGGAAGAAAAATAAGTTCAGAATTAATATCTTTAAGATCTTTTCTTATTGACCTTTGTACGACAACCAATTTCAAATTCAATTCTACTAGTTTAGTTGAATCAAGTGCGAGATTGATCTCATCAAGCATTTCGTTCGATCGTGAGCGAAATTCTCAATCTTTCTAAAGTCAAAAATAAAAAAAATTCTTTGAATCAATGCATTGCTCGCACATCAATTCAAAGAGGGGAAAATGTAACCACCTGGATTTGGTCTACTTTGACCATAGACCCTATTTTCCCTAAGTGTGATCATACCCCCGATTATGTTCAGACAACTCTTCAATCGGCTGGCATAATTCATTCAAATCAGATTTAATCTCCTAAGTGATCTAATCACTAAATTTTATTAATCACCTAAGCCAATCAAAATCAATCAATTTTAATTCAAATCAATTCAAATCAATACCTGGCTAAGGTAATTAATTTAAAAGGAATTAAATAACTCCTTATTATATCAAATCATTTGCAAAAACCTATCTTCTAGCCTAAATTAATCTAATTAATTGGCTATAGTCCTATTTAATTATCTAAAGCAATAAAATGCTTAAATAATTGATATTCCTATTTTTGAATGAATATATCTAATATAATTTATTTAATTAATATTCCCCTAAACCCTAGCCTAACCTACCTCAACCACCTTGACCCTGGGTTCAAACCCATCCCAACCTATTCACCCCATGCTAAATCTAATCCTAATCTTAATCCCATTTTAACCTACTTCCTAATGATGTCACATTCCTAAATTTGTGATTAGGAACTCAACCCACTTGAGAAAGTCAACTTTCTCAAGCTTGAATCCCTCTAAGTCCACCTTCTCAAGCTTGCTTCTTACATGGTCACCATGCCTCTTAAATGCTCCCATTAATGCATTATTAATGGAGATTCCTCATGCCCATGCCTCATGAATGCCTTTGTTATTTATTTCTCTTACACCTCATTAATGAGTTTTACAACTCCTTTAATGAACCTTGTCCCCCCTTCTCTCTCCTTTTTCTTCTATAAATAGAATGAGTTTTTGAGCTCAAATGGCCCATAATTTTTAGATTGAAATACATTGTTATGTTGTTTAGATTAATTATAAAACCATATTGCATTGTAGTTTTGATATTATGCATTGTTATTATCATGCTTTTTAGAGCTAATATGCATGTTTAGTGAGCATTTAGATTAGTTTTGATTCAAATCTTCCATTCTTAGGTTGTATTTGTCACTGATTTGTGCATAATTTGAGGGCATGATTATGGCATTCTTCAAACTCCTCCTAGATAGCAAGAAATAGATTGGTTTTAGTGTTTAAGTTTGAAACCCTTGCTTTTTATGCTTTTTTCACTAATATAATGATCTATTGAAGTTTTGTGTCACAGGTAACAGGTGCACTATTTCACACACACAATTTTAAGTGCCATTAAGGATTTAAATCCTACAGATAAAAAAATTGTTAGGGATCCAAATAATGATACCAGACCTACCACCAATAGTTTTAATAGGTCATCAAGGATGCAAAAATATCCTTATACCACCCAATGGAAAGATGGGAAGCCTATTTTCCCACAAAAAAATGACAAGCCTATTGGTAACACTCCTGATCCTTTACAAAGAAATTTTGTCGATACATGTGATGATGTTTCATGGTGCACTACTTGCCAATCCCCACATAGCCCTGATTATTGTGCAATTGCTCTAAACATATCTGAAAATGATTCACAACAAGAAAGGGAAGAAGAGGATGAACTATACGATGATAGTGGTTGTGCAATGACTTCTGCACTTTTGAGGAGTAAAGAAGAGCCTGATGAGGAAAGTGCAGGTAAATATTTGTTTTCATCCGATGAGAAAGAAGAAATGGTTAATGAAATAAGATGCAATGATACAAGGGGTAATGAACCTTTTGCACTAAGAAGACCCACAGATGAAGAAATTACAAAAATTACTGCAGACATGGTTGCTCAAGTGAGGACTAATTACAATTTGAGAGGCAGAACTATGGGAAATGTTGATGGCAGACCCTCTAGTATTTTTGTCAGACAAGCAAGAGAAAATATTGAGCAAGTACTAGGAAAACAAGAACCTGTTGGATGTATCAAGAAAACAAAGATCAAGAAAGATGATAAGCCTGATAATCCAATTGTTGTCCACAAGGTAAAGGTAAAGACACCAAAAATAAGTGCTCCATATACTCATGAAAATAACAAAAGGATTGAGCCTGGCCTTTCTACTCAAATTGAAGATGAGAATGTTATTACTTTGAAGCAAGGCATTTATGATTCAAAATATACTCCAGTTGATATGGGGCAGCTGTTGTCACAAATTACAGTCAAAGTTCCACTCTTCGAGATGATGAAGATTGAGGAACACAAAGAAAATACTTTAACATGGGTGAGCAACATCTCTTCCACAAGAATGCATGAGCGGGAGGAAGTTGAGAAAATGGGAAAATCAATGGATAAGTATGATAACAAGGTAAAAGAATCAGAGGTGACTGTCTCAAAGATCCCTCAGGGTTTCTTAAGCACTAATCATGTGAGCACTCCTTTGGGAGTTGTGGATCCATTTTTATTGACTTTGGTTATAAATAGCAAAAGACTAAAGAATTGTATGATAGATTCTAGGGAATCAAATACTGTAATGCCAGCAGAAATCATGAGGTCATTAGGTCTGCAAGTTGATTCTCCTCATGGGAGATGTCAAGTGATGGAATCTAGAGAGGTACCTATCATAGGTACCATTAAGGCTCTACCTTATAGACTTGTTGCATGCCCTGAAAAGATGCTCACTATGAGTGTTCTAGTTGTGGACATCCCTCCTCAGTATGGAATGCTTTTATCAAGAAAGTGGAGTGCCTCAATGGGAGGGAGTATTCAATGTGATTTTTCATTTTCTACCTTTGATGTCACTGGTCAAAGTGTCAAGGTATCTAGAGAAATGAGGAATTCTCACATGAATAAGGAAATTTTTGAAAATAATATGAACTGCTTTTTGGATACTGACATTGGGTTTTTCCAAGTCCAAGGTGGGAAGGATGGAGCAGAAAATCAACATGTATTATGGGCTGAAGAAAAGGATAATATAGCTAACAATGATGACCTGTGGACAATGTAATTTTATGGTGCAAGCTCAAAAGAAGGAGCAGGTGCAGGAGTTCTATTGATATCTCATAGTGGTAAGACCTAAAAGTTCTTTGTCTCCCTGTTGTTCACATGTACTAATAATATTGCAGAGTATGAGGCCTTGTTGATTGGGCTAAGATTGGCTTCAAGACACAAAATCATGAACCTCAGGGTGATTGGAGACTATGAATTAGTGATCTCTTAGATAAGATCTAAATATGCTTCAAAAAACCAGAGACTAAGGCAGTATAGGAATGTTGTATGGGATGAACTAGAAAATTTTAATGCTTTTGGTATTGACTTGATGGATAGGAATCAAAACAAAATTGTAGACTTATTGGCCAAGATAGCTTTATGACCAAGAGATTTTTACCTTTGCAGGAATTTCTAAGATTGAAGTTCAATCCAGGCCTTCTATCCGAGACAATGTTGAAAGTTGGCAAGTTTTTGAAGATGATTTAGATGTTTTGAGATTTTTGCATTGTGAATCAGACTTTGAAAATAAAGAGATGGATTTCAGTGGGTTCGTAGAGACCATGGATGGTAAGGATACTATTTTTGGTAAAGAGGTCCTACAAATGAAGTCAAATAGAGTTCCAAAAGGGTTGGTTGTGCTTGAGAAAGCTTTTGACAATAAGGACAAGTCCTATTCTTCAAGGACTGTGAACAAGCCAGAGAACTTGGAGGAAGTAAATTTAGGGACAGATGAAGTTCCTAAGAAGGTATACATTGGTAAGAAATTATCCACTAAAATCAGAGAGATGTTGATTAATCTTCTTAATAAGTATAAACATGTCTTTGCTTGGTCTTATGATGACTTAAAGGCATACAAAGAGGACCTTTTCCAACATGAGATTCCTTTGAAGGAGGGCACAAAACCTTTTAGACAAAAATTAAGACCTATTGATCCCACCCTAGCACCCAAAATGCAAGAAGAACTGAAGAAGATGAGGGATGCTGGAATTATAAAACTAATAAGACATTCAACATGGGTATCAAATTTGGTACCAGTTAGAAAGAAAAATGGTGATATTAGACTTTGTGTAGGCTTCAGGAACTTGAACATCAATTCACTAAAGGATAACTATGGGTTGCCTAATATAGAAGCTATGTTGCAAAGAGTCACTGGATTAGATTTGATGTCCATGTTGGATGGATTTTTAGGGTACAATCAGATTCTGGTTAAGGAATTAGAGTAGTTCAAGACTGCATTCACCACACCATGGGGCACTTATGTGTATGTTAGAATGCCTTTTGGATTAACAAATGCTGGAGCAACATTTCAAAGAGACATGGATGTGGCATTTGCAACTTTCATAAATGTTTTTCTAGCAGTGTATCAAGATGATCTTACTGCCTATTCAACAAAAGAGGAACAACATTGTGGTCATCTTGAGAAACTCTTTGTGAGAGCATCAGAATATGTGGTTTATTTTAACCCAAAGAAGTGTGTTTTTGGAGTGACAGAGGGAAACATTTTAGGGCATATTGTGTCTAGAGATGGAGTAAGGATTGACCCTAAAAGGATATATGCAATTGACAAGATCCCTCTACCTAAGAATGTCAAGCAATATTTCTTTGGACAGGTAAATTTCTTAAGGAGATTTATTACTAACTTTGCTGAAACCAATATTCCAATCTCAAGGATGATGAAGAAGGGAGACAAAGTAGAGTGGAATCAAGAGGCATGCAAGGATTTTTCAAGTATCAAATAAGCTATCAAGGGTGGTCCATTCCTTAGAACACCATATTATGGTAAGCCTTTGCAAATCTTCTCCTTTGCTTCATATAACACCATTTCTATAGTACCAGTACAAAAGAATGCAGAGGGTTTTGAACAACCCATTTTCTTTTTCAAAATTTCACTACAATCAGTAGAATTAAAGTATGACATCATGGAAAAACAAGCTTATGCATTAGTTAAGGCTATCAAGGCTTTTAGGTGTTATTTGGTAGGAGAACTTGTGATTTCTTATGTGCCTAGTGCTACTATGAAAGACATTTTAATCCAACAAGAGGTGTCAGGAAGGAGATGTAGATGGATAAACAAAATTTAGGAGTTTAAGATTGATGTACATATTACAAAACTGGTTAGGGGTATGGGACTTGCAAAGCTTATGCCTCAAAACAATTTAGATGCCAATCATATAAATATATTAGAGGAAGACAAAAGGCCCTATATTTGTGATATGGATTGTTGTGAATGGTATAAGGACATTGTTGGATATTTGTAAAAGATGGTGTTACCCCTTTACATAAATGAAAACATGAAAAGAATAGTCAAATTGCAGGTTGTTAAATATGCTATAGTTCAGGGACAGTTATGGTGGAGGAGCAATGATGGAGTATTTCTCAAATTGTTGACTTTGACAAATCCAATAGCTTGATGGAACAAATGCATAATGGTGCATGTGGAGGCGATTACATGGATAATACTACTGCACACAAGATTCTGAGATCTGGTTTTTGGTGGCCAACTATCTTCAAGGTTGCCCACAACTATGTTAAGAAATGTTATGCCTGTCAAAGATTTGCAGATAAGCTCAAGTTTGGGGGAAGTTTGCCTTTGAATCCTGTTGTAGTGGAAGCAGATTTTCAGAAATGGGGAATGGACTTCATTTGTGAGATTGCAAACAAGTCAAGTGGAGGTCATTCATGGATACTAGTAGCAACTAATTATTTTACTAAATGGGTTGAAGCAATGCCCACAAGAAAGGCTACTAGTAAGGTTGTCATTGATTTTATATTACGGGATGTCTTGACCAGATTTGGATGTCCAGAGAGTATTGTGGTGGATAATGCAATGTGTTTCTGATCAGAAGAGTTTAGTTCTTTCTACTAGCAATATGGGATCCAAATCTTTTACTCGTCCCCATATCATGATGACATGTAATTGATTGAATGTTTGATAATGTTAAGTTGAAGATAATGCAAGGCATTAAATTGGTTAATGTATTATATTTTCATTGATGTCAAATTGATATCATCTATACGGTCATGTACATAATGCCAAAGACTTTAGAGAAGCAAGAGAACAAAGGTTATGCTTTCAACAATACATAAAAGTCAAGTATTCACTAAGTGACAAACAACATTGACGGAGTGCACACCGAAAGACAGAACAAAGAAGAAAAATCATAGTGATACCCGATGATCAGAAGTATAGTGTTGGGTGATGAGTTAAATTGTAATGATGCCCAAAAAATGGAGATCATGAAGCTAACTGGAGTCTAACCAACAGAAATATCAGTTGTCACTGATGACTAACTGCAGTGGTGACCAATGGAACAGAGAGTTTAGAAAATGACAAAATATCTAGCTGGTAGAGCTAAAAATAGACTTAACTGGTTGTCTACTTTGTTTTATTTGACCAGAGATAAGTGAGTAATTTAAAGATGATTTGTATAGTTGGAAAGAATATATCTACAAGACAAATCATGAGCTATGCTTTAAATCTAATTGGCTGGATTGTTTTTCACACCAAGAATAAAGAATCAAGTAACAATGAATATTATGTCTATATAAGAGACAAGCTTAATTCATTTACGAATGGGTTTAAGGGGAGTGAATAAAAAGAGGATGCTAAAGAGAAAATGATGAAGAACAACTTCATACAGTCCTGATCAAAAAAGCTGAAGGAGGAGCTAAGGAATTCTACAGACACCGACAAACGGTGAGCACAACATCACAAAGCAGAAAGTATGGAGCACAAGGATTAATTGATACATTGGTGAGAGAGGTAATGTACTTAAATAGATTTGAAAATCTGCAATTCAAAGTTGCAATATGAACAGGTCATAGTGTTTCAGTTTAACCATTGAAGCATCAAGTCTCTTAACTGAGTAGGACTTAACAATCTTCTATATATTGAGGTACATCTCAAGGAGTGCCAAAAATGTTGATTCATAAAAGAAGCATTGGACTTGCCCAATACCTATTGACAGTCTAAGAAGGAGGCTGATTCAAGGATGGTAGCAATAGATGCCTGATAGTAAGTGACAACCTCTATGTATAAAATCCTCTAACAAGGTTGTACTTAACAATGTGTTTGTAACCTTTAACAGGATTGGCTCCTAACAGGGCTCACTTCAGAAGAGTGAAAATTTGGGGTATCAGTCCTAGTGGTTTTTCCCTTAATAGGGTTTCCACATTAAAAATTCATGTGTTATGTGTGTATGATTAATTTCTTTACTGTCTTGCATCTTACATAGCTAACTCTGGATTGATCGGTATACTCTGCTTATTTACAAAGTTTAAGTAAATAGTTATACTGCTTATTGGAAATCAAGAAAGAATAAGAATTAATAGAGAAAACTGACAGATAGTTAATCATTATTAGTATTTCATGGCATGCATCTTGTAGGGACATAATAATCTGAGGTTTATTTATTGGTGGTTAAGTTTGAAGGATAAATTTGAGGCCACTGATTCACCCCCCTATCAGTTATTACTAACAATTGGTATCAGAGCTTGTGCGCTTAGAAAGGAAGGTTTCAAGACCTAAGTCAAGATCAGAAGATGAACAGATGAGATGTGTCCAAGTTGAACAAAGACAACTTTGCTTCATGACAAAGCAGGATAAGACTTCATTTATCAGGTATTGGTAATGATGTTACTCAATTCCTAGATACTGAATATGTGTTGCCCATAGGAGTATTGACAAATTGAGAGAGAAGAATGAGCACAACAACATGGTCATAGAGCTTTCTTCCTCACTCTCTGATGTTGAATTTGAAGATGTCAAAGACTGCAAAACTGCAAATAAGATGTGGGACAAACTGAAGCTTGTACATGGAGGTGATACAAATGTTCTGAGAGCCAAGGTAGAAAGCCTTAGAGGAAAGTTTGATGATCTCAGAATGAAAGAAGGAGAAAACATCACATAGTACA
>MU226473.1:34212-46224 GCA_018584345.1 Thuja plicata
AGAAAATAAGTCATGATCTATCATAGCTACTCTCCTCACATGGTGGATCCTGGAGTAGCGTAAGAACATAACCCCAAAATATAGACTGACATCTGACCGACTTGACTGACCTAGTCAACATTTGTGTTGTTCCTTGATGTAGTTGGATTCTCTTGATTGGCTCAACTCTTTGGATAGGCTTGATTGGCTTGATTTCTTTGATCGTGTTGGCAACAGATCGAGCTGTGTCAGATGGGCCAAATGCGTGTTCGCAAAGCTCATGATTGTGATAGTATGGATTGATAGATTTGATTGCTCTGATCGTATTGGCAGCTAATCAAGCTGTGTCAGATGTGCCCAATGCTTGTTTGCAAAGCTCATGATTGTGACAATTTGATTGATAGATTTTGATTTGATCAATTTGGCAAGTGATTAAGCTGTGTCAGATGGGCCCAATGCTGATTTGCAAAGCTGATGATTGCGATAATTGATTGACTGGGCGTGCTTGCCCCTTGATTTTTTAATGACCAAGTTGGTTTTATTGCTTTGGGATTTTGCAATTTTTTGATTGTTTTTGATGAAGATTGATTTTCTCTTGATTTTTGATATTTTTAGGATTTTTGATGAGTTTTCTAATTTTTAGGATCTTTTAGAACTTTTGGAATCGCTCCCTAGTCTGGTGGACCAATAAGTAACCATGGGTAAGTGCATGGTGCTCAGAGGGGATCGTGCTTCTGTATATGGCTTGGATAGTTAGTCTTGCATTTTGAAGTGTGCTCAAGCTTTTGGAGCTCATTGATGGTGAAGCTAGATTTGAACACTTGACGCCTATTTTTCAGGTTTTCACCAAGGTACCTACTTAATGGCGCCTGATTGCTAGGTTTTCATTGAGAGAGCGATGCTGTTTTCTCTTTATTTTTTTGCCTTTTTTTTCTTTTTTTGTTGTCGCCAAGGCGCCTGATTGCCAGGTTTCACCAAGGTAACTTTTGTATTTTTGTATTTTTTTTGGTATTTTCTAGATATGTAGATAAATTCCTTAACCATGGAGACCTTTAAGGGTAGAACCTCTTTAGGTGCATGCTGTTGATGTAGCCGGGGAGCTGATCTCCTTCTGGTGTTGCTAGTATGAATGCCCCATTCTGAGTAGAGTTGACAATAATAAATGGTCCTAGCTTGTTAGGCTCAAACTTACTAGGTTTGACTCGCTCTGCTTGATTCTTCTAATTTTCCATGAGGACAAGGTCTCCTAACTCAAATGTTCTTGGCTTTACCTTCTTGTGATAATTCCTTCTAAGGCGATTCTGATATCCTTGTAAATGGTTGAAAGCATGCTGCCTTATCTCATCTAGTAGTTCTAACTCACTGAGTCGTGCCACTCTATTGTCTTCGTCTGAAACCAGGTTCTTCAATGATATCCTCAGGGATGGGATTTACACTTCAAGGGGTAATACCGCCTTTGTTCCATAGACTAGGGAGAAAGGAGTTGCTCCTGTTGGTGTTCTCACACTAGTTCTGTATGCCCATAATGTGGGACTAAGCTGTAAATGCTAGTCTCGCCTTGATTCAT
Organism: Thuja plicata; assembly: GCA_018584345.1. Taxonomy (NCBI): domain Eukaryota; kingdom Viridiplantae; phylum Streptophyta; class Pinopsida; order Cupressales; family Cupressaceae; genus Thuja; species Thuja plicata. The sequence goes on from MU226473.1 coordinate 35,759, forward strand.
TCACTATTTTCTTCAGAATCTTCAAGATTGTGTTATTCATAGCTTTGGCTTGTCCATTTCCTTAAGGGTAGTAAAATGAGGAGAACCCTTGTTTGATGCAGAACTGTTCACGTAGGTCTTCAACATCCTTGTTCTAGAAAGGGGTACCATGATCCATCAGGATTGTTTGGGGGATCCCGTATCGACAAATGATGTGATTAAGTATGAACATTGCTATCTGTTTTCCAGTGATGCAAGTGAGGGGAATTGCTTCCACCCATTTTGTGAAGTACTCCATTTCTGCTATGATGTACTTGTGTCCGTTTGCTGAAGAAGGTGTTATCTTACCCACTAGGTCAAATCCCCACATTGAAAATGACAATGGTGATGTGATGGGATTTAATTCTTGGGCTGGTGCATGGATGAGGTCTCCATGAATTTGACATTGTCTACACCTTTGAACATGCTTGTGTGCATCTGTCTCTATTGTGGGCCAATAGTATCCCATGCGGATTATTTTCTTAGCTAAGCTATTGCCACCTCCATGAGTTCCACATATTCCTTCATGTACCTCATACAAAGCTTTCTAGGATTCCATGGAAGTGAGACATCGTAGTAATGTTTCATCGAGACTTCGTCTGTATAGAGTAATTGAGAGGATTGTATACCTAGAGGCTTGTCGGATGAGGGCTTTTCTTTGGTTCCGAGACAAGTTTGGGGGTAAGACATTGTTTTGGAGATAGCTATAGATATCTTGGTACCATGGGGATTCAGGACCAACAAGGACACACGCTGATTTTGTGATAGATGCTTGATGTGATGGCACCAAGATTTTCTCCACTAGAAACTAGAATTTGGTATCATTACCTGGAATATCAATCAATGATGCTATGGTATCCATCACATCTGCCACTTTGTTCTGTGCTCTTAGGACTTTCTCGAAGAGAATGTAATGAAATTTTGTACGCAGTCCTTCCATTTGGGCTCTGTATGGGATGAGCTTCTCATCTTTGGTCATGTAGTCGTTATTGACTTGACTAATGACTAGCTGCGAGTCTCCAAAGACCTTTAGGTTCTTGATTCTCCATTGGATTGCTATCTTTAGACCGATTACCAGTGCCTCATATTCTGCTATGTTGTTGGTGCATGGGAAGTTAAGTCTAAAGGAATTTTTAATTGTATCATGATCTAGAGTGATAAGAAATATCCTTGCCCCCGCTCCATGGTTTGTACACGATCCATCAAAATAAAGTTGCCATACTTCGATCACCGGTTGTAGTGTCATGATAGACTCGTCAAGACAGTCTGAAACAATAGGCTGGTGGTCTTGAATTGGTGCCTCTGCTAGTTGATCAGTGATGACTTGTCCTTTGATCGCTTTTCTATCTACATAATCAATGTCAAACTCACTTAAGATCATTACCCACTTGGCCAGTCATCCAGTGATCACTGATTTGCTTAATAGGTACTTGAGAGGATCAATATGTGCAACCAATTTTGTTTGGTGACTCAACATGTAGTGTCTTAGCTTTTGGGAAGCGAACACAACTGCCAGGCATGACTTCTCAATTGGCGTGTATTTTATCTCATATCCAACCAAAGTCCTACTTAGATAGTAGATAGCCCTCTCCTTTCCTGCATCATCATGTTGTGCCAAAAGGACCCCTAACGCTGATTTCATCGCTGAGATATATAGAAGCAATGGTCTACCTTGTACTGGTGGTACTAGTATAGGAGATTTAAGAAGGTAGTCTTTGAATATCTAAAATTCCTATTCACATTACTTTGTCCATATGAACTTGATGTCTTTATGCAATAAATGTTGGAATGGGTGGCACTTGTCTGCCAGTTGAGCTATGAAGCATCTTATCGATTGGAGCCTTCCTTGTAACCCTCTTAGTTGTCTCAGGTTCGATGGCGGAGGCATTTCTAATATTGCTTTGACCTTTGCTCAATCCACTTCAATTCCTCTATGTGATACTATGAACCCTAGTAATTTTCCCGCTGTGACACCGAATGCACACTTTTTTGGATTTAGTCAGACTTTGAATTCCTCCATTCTATCAAAGATGGGTCCCAAAACCTATAGATGATCCTTTCGAAGTATTGATTTGGCTAATATGTCATCCACATAATCTTCCATTGTCTTGTGGATGAGATCATGAAATATGGTTGTCATTGCCCTCTGATATGTTGCTCCAGCGTTCTTTAGACCAAATGGCATGACATTCCAACAATATGTTCCCTAGGGACACGTGAAATCCATTTTGTGTTGGTCCTCTAGCGCTATCCTTATTTGGTTGTAACCTGAGAAGCCATCCATAAGTGACAACATTTCATGCCCTGTAGTTAGGTCCACTATCATATCGATGTTTGGTAAAGGAAAGTCATCCTTGGGACATGCTATATTGAGATCCTGAAAGTCTGTGTAGATTCATATTTGATCACTGTGCTTCGTAACTGGTACTAGATTAGATATCCAATCCGTGTATGGTATAGGTCTGATGAATTTAGCGTCCAAGAGCTTTTTCAGTTCTACCTTGACTAACAACGCAATGTGAGGATGCATCTTTCTTAGCTTCTATTTGACAGGTTTGGCATTTGGTAGAAATGGGAGGTGGTGTAGCACCAACTCTGGATCTAAACCTGGCATATCTGAGTAAGACCATGTGAAATTGATCATTCTTTCCTTGAAGAAACTGATGAACTGTTCTCTCTTCTCAGGGGTGAGAGATTTTGCTAAGTAGATGTTCTTTGGGTTCTTGATATCCCCCAAGTTGATTTCCTCTGTCTCTTCGGCTAGTAGTGCTGATTTCTCCTCTGTCAGGGGGAGAAATTCCTTCTTTCCATCTTCTAGTGCCTCTATGAGGTTTTTTCAAAAAGATACGTCTTCTTTTATCTTTTTATTCTTTTGTTCTTTTTTCTTTTGCGGACTGGAAAGAGGAGCTTCCTCCCCGAAGTATGCTGCTCTGTCTAGGTTGATAGAGAATCCTGCCTTGTGATCTCCTGATGGAATGCCTTCCCTTAGTCCCATGAAATGAGCTATTGCCTCATCTTTCTCAAAGAAATGAAGATTAGGTGGTCCTTGTTGATCCCACTCTATAAGCTTAGGGTGTACAAGACAGACACTTTCACTACTGTTTGGCTTTGGTTGATTGAACGGGACGATTGATATGGTGCATTTGAAATTGGACTGTGATGAGGACGCACCACTTGAGGTCTGATGAATGATATGTTTTTCTATACAGGGTTTTTTGGTAATGGTCAGTTGTTCAAATAGGTCTGCTAGATTTATGATAATGTCAGCTCGAGGGGAGAAGTAAGGGATTGACGGTTCAGAATCATGGAGGGATCTCCACTCGTACTCATGGGAGTCTGTTCAATGGAATGTTCATCCGATGTCTCACTTCTTTTGTTATCGTCGATTGCTATGTGTAGGTTTATTTGGGATTGTGTGGTTCCCTCTTTGGTGGGCAACAACTGCGCTAATATGTTGATTATTAGGACATGCTCAGTGTTGTGCTCCCAGAGCATCTCTGCTACTTACTCTTGGTTGACTTGAACATCTTGGATCACCAAACTAGTGCTTTGTTGTCCATAGCCCAAACCTCTAGTGTTTCTTTGGGTTGGTGGGAGAGGCAATTCATATATGCCCTATTGCCTTGCCCCCAGTCCAGTTGTACCATCATACCCAAATATTTGTATCATTGTGTAACTGTTACCGTAGTTTGCCAAAGGTAGTGGTGGTCGGATTGTCTCAGGGGAGTCTCTGTATAACCAGGTATTGATATCTTTCTCAAAAGGATTCTCTTTCGCTATGTCTCCCCATCAGACAAAGGTTGTGGGTGGATATCTAAATAAAATCAGTTGCAGAATTTTTGTTTCAACAACAGGTTATGGCATACCGTGAGTTCTTGGGCTTTGAGGCATGTGTGTGATGGTAAAAGCTTCTTCATATCTATAATCACCACATCCCTTATTCATGATGGATATCTTGCCTGCTTTCTCTATGACATATTTAAGATTTGAATTCAAAGAGGAGGAGATACTTGCATCCTGGTTAATGACTATCTTTCCTGCTACTCATGTGACATCTTTGGGGTTTGAATCTGAAGAGGATGGGATGCTTGCATCTTGGTTTGATGGTACCTGGTTATCAGTGCTGATTTGGACCACATTACAATATTGGAAGGGATTGGGATCTCCCTCTATGATGATCTCCTCCCCTTGGTGAGGGAACTTGATGCATTGATGGTATGTCGAAGGTACAGCTTGCATTTCATGCATCCAAGGTCTCCCTAGTAACATGTTGTATCCCAACTCAAGGTCTAAGATTTGGAAGGGTGTGTTTTTGACCACAGGACAAATGTGAATAGGTAGAAAGATAATACCTTTAGAGGACCTTTCCTCTTCATCATAGGCTCTGATATTTATCCTCCTCATGACATCAATGCTTGATTCTGAATAACCCAGTTGCTTGATTAGCTTTAGAGTACAAATGTTTAACCTAGCTCCACCATCAACAAGGACCCTTCGGAGAACGCTTTTGTGGATTTGGACAAGTAAGTGTAGAGGATCATTATGCAGGGGTTTATGCGGTGACACATCACAATCTGTGAATGTGGCATGTTTGTTAGCTGCTATATGGTTGACCATTGTTTGGAAGCTCTTGGGTGTTATGTCCCTTGGGAAAGCTGCATTATGAAGTGCTTGGTCAAGTACCAGTTTATGCTCCGAAGATATGCGCAATAGGTCAAACATGGATATCTGGGCAGGTGTGCGTTTTAGTTGGTCCACTATGCTTGTTTGTGGATTCGAGTTTGCTATAGGATTGGATGATGTAGTAGCTAAGGATGGTACTCCTTACAATATGACTCTAGCATGATGCATAGTTACAACGCAATTGTTACCTTGGTCCCTGATAGTGATTGTGGCCACATGGTTATCTGAAGGATTAATGCAATTTATGACATTGTCACTGTTGGAATATGTATAGTTAACTTTATTGGTTTGTCCACCAGACCCGGAGGCTTTTCCCTTGTTGTGATCATGGAAGGTATCATTGAAAATGGTGTGATTATTTGTGCCTTTAGTTTGAGTATTCTTCACATCAATGATCCCTGTGTCAATCAGATCTTGAATAGCATGCTTCAATCGGTAGCAGTTGGCTGTTTTGTGCCCCTTGACCCGATGAAACTCAAAGAAATATTTGTCATTATACCACCTCGATTTGTTTTCATCTTGTTCAAATTATTTGATTTCTGGGAGAGTGATAGTGTTTGATTGTATCAACTTGCATAAATTTTATTCTATCAGCTCTCCTAATGGCGTGAAATCTCACTGCTGGAACTGAAACTGTGGTTTGCATTGATTCTGTTGTTGACTGTTTGACACAGTGGCTACTTGTACAGGGTGAGGTTGGTTTTGAGTGTATGATTTTTGAGTGGGCCCTATGGGGTTTTGGTTTGCCATAGGTGCGCCTTGTAGTGACACCTTGGGTTGCGCGTAGTTGACTATCTTTACATCAATGACACCATTGCTAGTGACATTTTTGTTGTTGTTCCACCACTTAGCCTTTTCCATTGCATTTTTATTTGTGTTTTTTTGTGTAGGATCTGCAAGGATACCTCATTTGACCAAGTTCTAATCACAACGAACTCCTCTTTCGATGAGTTGTGTGAAGTTTGGAGCTAACTATAGCTCTGTTCTGAATGACATGTCTGGGATCAGATTGTCAACAAACATGACTATCAAGTCCTATTCGGGCACATCATATGTTATACAGTTTGCGGTGTTCCTCCATCTCTATAGGAATTTCACAAAAGACTCTCCATCTTTTTGTTTAATGTCGCATAGGTCCTTGATGCTAACCTTGCACTCAATGTTGTGATGGAAGTGAGCTATGAACTTTTCAGCTAATTCTCCCCAAGACTAGATGCCATGAGGTAGATGTGAGAACCATTCCATTGCTATTCTAGCTAAACTTTGTTTGAATAGTTTCATTAGATATGTCTCATCATGAGCGACTTCGACGCAACTAGCAAAGAACTCTCGTATACACTTAATAGGGTTGGTACTGCCCCTATACTTGTCAAATTTTGGAACTGAGAAGTGGTTTGGGAATGGAGACATTTGAAGAGAATGGTCAAAGGGGTATGGGTATAAATCCTTAGTGGTATAGGATTTAGTTTGCCCCTAATTTTGCATATCCATCATTTGGGTTTGAAGGGTTTGCATTTGTTGCATTAGCATGTCCATTTGATATTGCGGCTGATGCGTGTGGACATTCCTTTGTGCCGTGGTGGGTATGAGGCTGCGCCTCTGTTTCCTTTGAGTAGGAATATAGGATTTCATCCTAGGGACTTGATATTGATTCCCCACCAAGTGATTCATAACTGTAGGGACATGAGTAGTCCATGGTGGGTTTTGTTGTTGTGACTGAAACTGGGGTTGATAATGCTAGGGTAGGTACGACTGCTGCTGAGGTTGGGATTGAAACTGGGGTTTTTGTTGCAGAGTTTGGAACTAGGGAAACTGAAGTTGGGGTTTCTATTGTGGGGGTTGGATTTGAGGCAACTAAAGCTGGGGTTGTTGTTGCGGAGGTTGGAACTGAGGCAACTGAAGTTGGGGTTGTTGTTGCAGCAATTGAAGTTGGGGTTGCTGTTGCGGGGGTTGGGTTTGAGGAAACTGAAGCTGGGGTTACTATTGTGGGGGTTTGATTTGAGGAAACTGAAGCTAGGGTTTCTATTTTGGAGGTTGGAACTGAGGCAATTGAAGCTGGGGTTGCTGTTGCGGAGGTTGGATGGGTGTCAGAATGGGAAAAGATGTAGTTTTGGGTGGGCCTTGACTGTAAGTCATTCCAATAGAGATGGATCCTTGTGGGCATGATGTGTTGATCCCAAGACTGGTGTGAATTGATTGTAGCAGCGACATAGTCTTAGAACAGCTGGTGTTTGGTGGGATGGAAGGCATAGCATGAGAGCTTGATTATGCTGGCCATGAGACCAAAGGTGGAGGCATACTAGTGACCATGGGTGCACTTAGTTACGAGCCTATCATGCCTTGAGTAGATGATGTACTGGCTTGGGTTGGGTCATTGGTTTGATTGGATATAGTCTATGTTGATGTGGGTAAGTCCAATGGTGGAAAAACTTGTGACACAACAGGTAGTATCTGGGGAAGCTGAGTAGTATTCTAACATGCGAGAGGGTTTTCAGGCCATATAGTTGATACACTAAATTCAGCGGGGAGTTTGACTCCCTTCTTTATTAGCATGGCTAAGTAACATTCAGGGTTCCTCTCTACAACAACATCAACTACTTTGGTAGAGTAGGCATCTTGTTCCACATCTTCAAGTTCTTCTTCGGTGATATCTTGGAAAAAGGCTGCCCCACGAGGCTGTTCAATGAATAGAGCAGAACTGGTGTTCATGAAGGGATCGTTCTCTTGCTCTGTTTCCCAAGCAGGGAAATGGTTGATATATGACTCATCAAGTTGAGTTGTAGCCTTAGACCTTGTGTAAGGTCCTCCATGAGGTGTTTGAGACATAGTGCGGTCTAGGTTTTGTAACTAAAATAAGTGATATAAAGCAAACAAAGAAGAGGATCCTTTCTAAGAAAAGTTCGAGTTATGTTTTGGACAAAGGTAATTCTAAGGAGAAATTTTGATATAACTTGATCTCAAAGTGCTGATGATAAAAGATAAGATTTGCTGACCTTTGTCTTGGACAAAGTCAATTTGATAAAGATGATGATGTTTGATATGATGAGATCAAGATATTTCGAGTCTGAGCTTTCGAACTAACAATATTTTTGACAATAATCATGATTTACAGAGAAAGGGTAATCTTTAATGTTTAGAGATTCACACAATGTCCTTCGCATTTTCCTAGGATAGACACTAGTTTTTTGACACCTAAATGAAGAATTCTTTCAAGGTTTTAGGTCACAACAGGAATATAGTATATCTGGTCAAATGTGGTACAATTTTACCGATTGCGGTAAAATAACTAGTCGATTGTGGTAGTCTATCACACAATGCTTCTGATTTGCAAGATAGTTGATGTTGACAACCCTAGATTTTAATACATTTGACTCATTTTTGATAATTTGGATGTTTTGTTTTGCGTTTTCAGAAACTGATCAAAGGAACAAGCACAATAGACACTGTGTTTTGAGAAATGAAGACTGAAATTGTGTATGTTCTACAACTTTTTCAAATTGTAAGGTTATCACGAGGTCTCAACAATGAACAATCAGATTAATCTAGGTCAATGGCTTTAGAATACAATGTTATAGGCCCAATGCTTGAATGTCCATTAGCTCACACAACAATTGTCACGCTACTAGGACACGAAGGTCCACGACGTAGGTGCCTGTGTTTTTGTCGTTTCCAAGTATTGTTGCCGTGGAGTGAAGATCTCTTTCACTACACAAATACCGTCAGACACATATGTTGGGAATATTGGGGGGAAATTCTGCAACCCCTTGCACTATAATAAGGTATCTATTCGGAGGTAAAATGGGTTGGCCTCTAATTAATCAAGGTTGTAGTAATGGTCCGTGGTGTCTCTCCAATTGGTTTATACGTGTGTGACTCACTTAAGAGCCTAGTTGATCATGCTGGCTCCTTAGGGATATTCACCCGATCCAGACTATCATCAACACGCCTCGCCCGGGCTTGGCTAGATAAGATGAAACTTTTGTTCGCGCCTTGTTTATATACCGATCGGAAGGATTACTAGTTTAAGGTCGTTCTCTAAGGAAGAAGCGCATTCCCCATACAGGCCTTTCTAAAAAAGTGTAAAGGTTTGTAATCTAACAGTTTGTGCAAGTGCACCCAAAACTCAAGACACAAGGTAAATTGATTAAGCTACAAATTTTGAAATGTGAACTAACCTACACCACCATACAAGCACCAATGTTCAATTTTAAGCCCAAAAGTAGGTGTTGATTCCTTGTCAATTTTAAGCACCAAATTGGAAAAGTGAGATTTGTGATGTTTGGCATACAATGTTCTTTTTAAGCACTAAAATAACAAATGAGTTAATTTTGGTATGCTTTGTTAAATCTGTTTCCAACGCCACAAGCTAAAACAACAAGGTTAGTAACACATGTTGAATCCTGAAATTTGACTAAGTCTGATTTTTTTAAAATCCTCCAAAATTTAGATTTTGCATTTTAACTCCTAGAGATCTGAAACCACTCTCAAACATCCTGGAAGTATATATTTAAAATATGACTTAAAGTATAAGAAAGGTAAATATGTCACTTATACTTAAATGTTATATTTTAAATATTTCAAACAAAATTTTAGAAGCTGATAATTGCAAAACATAAATACCTTCCCTTAATTGTGGCAAAGTTTTGGCTATTGCGGCAACCTTTTAGCAATTGCGGCAACCTTTTGGCGATTGCGGCAAACTTTTGGCGATTGCGGTAAAGTTCTATCCATTGCGGCAGAATACTCTTAGTTGCGACAATATGCAGGCGATTGCAGCACAGATCGGTCAATTGTAGAACAATACCAAAAATAGAGAATTGGAAAATGACAGAAAAGATTGCAAAACCATCAAATCAATTGCGGCATTAAACCATTCAATTGCGGCACTATTTCATCAATTGCGGCAAAATACCAACAATTGCGAAATTACATAGATATCGAGAAAATGATGGAAAATGAGGTCTGCAACCGTACGACCGAGGCTAAAGGATTATGTCTATTGTATGTAAGAGATATTCAGGCTATTTGATTCACGTCGGGTTCACAAAAATGTACGCCTCTCTTTCGATTCCCACAGCTTTCCAAAGGCGAGGGTTAGTAGCAAAGGTTTCACAAATGAATGCAAATCAAGTATATAATGACTACTAAATGAATAACATAAATGTGAGCAATAAAATGTACAAGCAAGAGAAAGGAAGACAAATAAATGCAAACCCCACGATGCTTGAAGCTTCTATTGTTTCTCTCTACTCCTTCCGAAACACTATTCTTGATGCTCAGTATTGGCGGGGCAGCGTCTATGACTTGAGAAGCTTCGAGAATTTGACAATTGAAGTGTGTGTGTGGTCACAAGATGGCTTGAATGCTAGAACCAAACTGACGGAGTAATGGCGCACGAGAGCTTGAAATCCTGGACCCTTCAAATGGTTATGAAGGGTTTATTAAATAGAAATTGGTGATGATATGAACGGTTGAGATCAATCCCAGAGATGGGGAGATGAATGGTTGAGATCAAAAGGAACAGGAAAGGTCCTTAGTAAACTCCACCTCTTCATTTGGTAAAGAGGAGATAGGGTTTGGTTAACTGAAGAACTAATTATGAGTTTCCTTTTTGAACTGAAGAGGTGGGTGAAGTTAGCCATGTGGACTGGAGAGATGGGTGGAGTAACCCATGGGATCTAATTGGAGTTATCTCTTTGAAGATAAATGAATATTTAATTCATTTATTTAATAATTGTTTTCAACATGTGAGATAATTGAATTCT
>MU226473.1:46531-57668 GCA_018584345.1 Thuja plicata
TCTAGATCATAGGAGATAAGAAAGCTGGTACAAGAACAAGAAGTAAGTCTTTAAACTCAAGTTGTTTAATTTGTGAGTTTGAGCCAAAATCTGTCAATGCTGCACTTGATAATGAAGAATGGATAAGCGCTATGAATGATGAGATTGAGAAGATTGAGAAGAACAAGACATGGTCACTTGTGCCAAGACCAAATGATAAGAATGTCATCAGTACAAAATGGATATTTAGGAATACGCTGAATGAGAATGGAGAAGTCACAAGAAATAAAGCAAGACTAGTATACAAGGGGTATGCTCAAGAAGAAGGTTTTGACTATGGAGAGACCTTTGCACCCGTTTCTAGGCTAGAAGGTGTAAGAATACTACTTGCTTATGCTGCATTCAAAGGATTCAAGGTATACCAGATGGATGTCAAGTTAGCATTCCTAAATGGAATACTTGAAGAGGAGGTATACATTGAGTAACCAGAAGGGTTTGTAGATCCAGACAAGGGAAACATGGTATGCAAACTTTATAAAGCCTTGTATGGATTAAAATAGGCTCCTAGAGCCTGGTATGAATGACTTCATTCCTATCTTATAAGTATTGGATTTGTAAGGACTAGTGAAAATAGTAATCTTTATTTGAAGGAAGATACTGATGCTAACACTTTGATTACTGAAATATTTGTTGATGACATTATATTTGGAGGCAATGATATGCTATGCAAATAATTTTCTAATGAGATGAGAAAAGAGTTTGAGATGTCTATGTTTAAAGAGATCAAGTTCTTTTTTGGTCTACAGATCATACAACAATGTGAAGTAATTTTTATTACATAGTCCAAATACATTAAAGAAATCCTAAAAATATTCAAGATGGAAGATTCCAAACCAGTTGGAATATCGATGGCTACTGGATGTAAGTTGACAATGGAGGACAAGACATCCGAGGTAAATCAGAATTTATATAGATCAATGATTGGAAAACTCATGTATGTTGTATACACTAGACCAGATATTGCACATGCAGTAGGAATAGTTGCAAGATTTTTTGCTAACCCCAGGGAATCACATATGACTGCTGTGAAAAGAATTTTAAGATATCTGAAGAATACTGAGGAATATGGCTTATGGTATAGAAGAGAAGGCAAATTTGAACTTAAGGTGTTTACTGATGCTGATTGGGTTGGAAATCTTGATGACTAGAAGAGCACAACTAGCGGAGCATTCTTTATGGGTGACATACTTGTCACATAGATTAGCAAAAAGCAAGGATGCATCTCTCAGTCTACTGCAGAAGCAGAGTATGTTGTTACTACTGCAAATTGCTCAAATATTGCATGGATCAAACAGTTACTAGAAGGTATGCATATGAAGATCCTACAACCAGTAATTATCTATTGTGATAACACCAGTGCAATAAACATTTCCAAAAATCCAGTTGTGCATGCTAAGACAAAACACATTGCAATCAAGTATCATTATTTAAGAGAACAAGTTCAAGCAAAGGAGGTGACACTTGAGTATGTGAAATCCAAAGAACAATTAGCTGATATCTTCACCAAGCCACTACCCAAGGATACATTTGAATACTTGAGAAAGTGACTAGGGGTCAAACCCTTGTCTACCAGTCAGTAAAATGACTAGAAGGTTGCATCAGCCTACATATTATCAGAATATCATTAATGTTGATGCAAGCAAAGATATGGAATTTAAGGCTACATCTTTATACAAATAGGTATATATCAGCATCGAGCACTAAAGCATATTGATGTATTGTTGATGGATAAGGGAAATTCAAGGAATACATTATGGATGGAGAGAAATGATTGTTTGACATTAATGTCAGATATTTGTGCGATATTTGTTTGGCATTGTTGTCAAAGGGAGAGAGATTATCCATATTATCACATTCTTCTATAAAAGGAGAGAGATTATCCATTATCACATTACTCCAACAAGGAGACATTATATCCTTAGGGAGAGAGATTGTATAAAAAGATTATACAAAGGGAGAGTTGCTGACAAGAGAAAAGATATCAAAAGAGAAGAACAATCAAGGGGAAGAAATTGACACAAAGAGAGAACTCAACACATCATAAGATAGAGAGCTGTAAGAATCAAATCTAAGCTAAAACAAAGCCTACCAATAATCAAACATTTATCGGTTAACAGAACAAAATTTTTGGTAGTTTGATGAATCTCAACTGTTGTATTTCATATTGTATTAGAAATAGTGTAGTGTGATAATATAGTATGTTGCCATCAATGCCAAAGGGAGAGATTGATGACATGTAACTAATTGGATGTTTGATAATGTTAAGTTGAAGATAATTCAAGGAATTAAATTAGTTAATGTATTGTATTGTCATTGATGTCAACTTGATATCATCTGTACGGTCATGTACATAATGCCAAAGACTTCAGAGAACCAAAAGAATAAAGGTTATGCTTTCAGAAATACATAAAAGTAAAGTATTCACTAAGTGAAAAACAACACCGATGAAGTGCACACCGATGGATAGAACAAAGAAGAACAGTCACAGTGATACCCGACGATCAGAATTATAGTGTTTCCCGATGAAGCAAAACCACAGGATGCCCGACGAGAAAAGATAGATGGTTGCCCGACGAGCTAAAGAAAGTGTTGCACGATGAGTAAAATTCCAATGATGCCTGACAGGAGGAGATCATGAAGCTAACTGGAGTCTAACTAATAGAACTATCAGTTGTCACCGACGACTAACTGCAGTGGTGACCGACGAAACACAGAGTTCAGAAAATGACAAAATATCTAGCTGGCAGAGCTAAAAATAGACTTAACTAGTTGTCTACTTTGTTTATTTGACTAGAGATAAGTGAGTTATTTAAAGATGATTTGTACAGTTTGAAAGAAGATATCTATGAGACAAATAAGGAGTTATGCTTTAAATCTAATTGGCTGGATTATTTTTCACTCCAAGAATCAAGAATCAAGAAACAATAAATATTATGTCTATATAAGAGACAAGCTTAATTCATTTACAACTGGGATTAAGGGGAGTCAATAAAAAGAGGATGCTGAAGAGAAATTGATGAAGAACAACTTCATACAGTCCTGATCAAACAAGCTGAAAGAGGAGCTAAGGAATTCTGCAGACACTGATGAATAGTGAGCACAACATCACAGAGCAGAAAGTATGGAGCACAAGGATTAATTGATACATTGGTCAGAGAGGTAATGTACTTAAATAGATCTAAAAATCTACAATTCAAAGTTGCAATATGAATAGGTCATAGTGTTTCAGTTTAACCATTGAAGAATCAAGTCTCTTAACCGAGCAGGACTTAACAATCTTCTATATATTGAGGTACATCTTAAGGAGTGCCAAAAAGGTTGATTCATGAAAGTAGCATTGGACTTGCCCGATACCTATTGAAAGTCTAAGAAGGAGGCTGATTCAAGGATGGTAGAAATAGATGCCCGATACTAAGTGACAACCTCTATGTATAAAATCTTCTAACAAGGTCATACTTAATAGTGTGTTTGTAAGCTTTAACATGGTTGGCTCCTAACAGGACTCACTTCAGAAGAGTGAAAATTTGGGATACCGGTCCTAGTGGTTTTTTCCTTAACAGGGTTTTCACGTTACAAATTCATGTGTTATGTGTGTATGATTCATTTCTTTACTGTCTTGCATCTTACATAGCTAACTCTGGATTGATTGGTATACTCTGCTTATTTACTGAGTTTCAGTAAATAGTTATACTGCTTATCGGTAATCAAGAAAGAATAAGATTTAACAAAGCAAACCGATAGACAGTTAATCATTATTAGTATTTCATGGCATGCATCTTGTAGGGACATAATAATATGAGGTTTATTGCATGGATGATGATATGAGAATTATGATGGATGACTCGATACAACTAGATGAATCAAGGAGGAATGCACATTAAAAGAATGTTTAATTACAATTACAGTATAAGAATCTATTTGATAAAAGGACAACTTTTAGGAGTTTTGAAGCTAATGATCTGGTCTTGATGTGGAATGCCAGACTTGAGGACAAAGGCAAACATGATAAATTTGACCCTATTTGGCTTGGACCATATGTTATTGACAATAAATGAGGTGTAGATTCTTATGTTCTTAAGGACTTGCTTGGAAATGTTTTAGAATTGCATGGTCATGGACAATTCTTGAAATTTTACTTCTCTTGAAGTCTCAAATCCATGAAAAATATTTATAGGTAGGTCTCTGTAGTTTTAGGAGTAGGTTTTCCTTCTGTTGTTTCTTGCTTTCTGTCTTAGGTTAGGGTTTCCCTTCCATTTTTGAGTGGTCTACTTATCCCTAAGATTCTAAATCCTTATTATGCCTGCAAGACACATATATCCCCAGTCAGAGCCATTGTTAGAGCTATTTATGTAATTAGGACTTCCTTGGCAATATTAACCGAGAATAGTGAAAAAGAATTAAACTATGGTGCTCAATTAACACTAATGTTTGGGCAATACTATTGCTCGGTTTATGCTATGTTCATCAGTTTGCACTATATTGCTTGGTAAGGCCACTTGATAATGTTGCTCGATAATGTTGTTCAGGGTTGCTCATTTGTGTCCAAGTGTTTATGGTCTATTTATCACAAAAAATGATTGCAGAAGGTTGTTGTAGCCGTGCTTTGTTCCCTTTGGGTCATTCCTATGGAGTTAACCAGTCGTTTTGGTCCCTGGTCTTTGCTGGTGTGTTCTGAATTTAAAATGCCTTAGGTCTTTTATCCCACATTTGTTGTCCATCAGTGCAACTTAATGTTTTTATATCCCAGCATGTAGTGGTTAAGTGCCAAAAGGAAAGGGCCTTTTTGGCCGACAGTTTATGAAGTGTTGCGGTTAGTGTGGCTAGCTGGCGGACAAGATAGATAATTTTGGTGGGCCCGTGTAAAAGAATGTTCAGTGACAAGGTCGAGTGGATGATAGGTGGCAACAAGGTGCGATGGCGTAGTTAGAGTCAACACATGTCTAGTCGGATTGCGTGGTAGCACGGGTGTGACATGTGGCAGGTTTGACAGGTGGTGGGCCAGGTTGGTTAGACACGTGGTGAGGTTCCAACAAATAAGGTAATGCCATGTGGCATATTCTACAGGATGGTTAGGTGGGATCGAGGATAGATCAAATCAGATAGTGACGTGTGGTGATGAATGGAAAGAAAGCGATGAAGGTAGATTGAGATCTGATGGTAATGCGCTACATCGTGAAAGAAAGTTGCGAGGAAGTTAAGCACTGCACAACCTTGAAATGGGTGACGCGTGTCTAGAGCAGTGACAAGGTAAGAGTGTGGGGCCTACGTTGGAGGAGGTAGATAGGTGGTACTAAGATCAAATCATTGGGTGCCATGTGGAAATTGGTGGGCCCAAGAATGGGTGCTTATCACTGAGTCTTAGATTAAATTTTTGTTGACTTAAGTGCTTTAGCGACTCAACAAAGACCGTAGATGATGGGGAAAGATGTGCAGCTGGCGTTGAATCATGGGATAAACCATGGGTTAAGTGAAAGGTTTGGCGGTTTGGTGACTACGTTATCTCTGAGTTGCGTGATGGATCGTGGTCAAGCCTAGGTTAGTTAAATTCAGTTTCATAAAGTGCCCAGGTAGCTTAAAGTGCATTAACAATTCTATTTTAAAGTTGTAAAGGGATCTTGATCTTGGCCGTTGATATGTTTCCCGCTAGAGGAGTTAGCCGTTGTGGTTAATATTTAAAAATTTTAATTTTTTCAGCGCGTATTACCACGGTGGTGTGTTCTCAGACTTGCAGAAGAGTGGCTTGAGGTTGTCTTGGGCCGTGATCAGTCTTAATGGCGTCATTCAATGGCTAAGGATGTCTTTGTGGGTCTAAAACACATTTATTGCAACATGGTAGTTCTGTGGATCTCTGATCTCTTTCTGTTTTAGGATGTCTTCTGCCATGCTTTGGGTATTCTACATTTATGTAGTTGGACCTTTGCTTGTGATTTGGCAAGTGGATCGTCAGGACAAATCTTTTAGGTAATCTTCTAGAGAAAGATCAGATTGGTGAGATAGGATTGCATTTATGACTTGATAGGTAGTTGTCAGAACTCTTTCCTAGGGTTTTCATCTTCCTACTTATGCCTTTCCTCTCTCTGTTGTAAAGGTCCGAATTCCCTGATCCTAAGTGTTGGTTCTAGAAGTTTGAGTCCATGGATATATCAGATTTGATGCCAGACTGTATTTCATGCTAAGATAGATACTTTTGATCTTTTGTAGATTATTGAGTGGTATAGTTATGCATTTTTATTGTTGCAATTTTGGATTCATTATACTTAATACATTGTCTCAGTTTCAAGTCTCTCCTTGGTTATTGTTGTGTGAGTTTTGGATATTCGTTTCCAATACATAGAGTTATCTATTTGTATGTTTCATTCCATAATTCTGATCTAGGATCATATTAAAGGTACCAATGGATAAGGCACTGGTCGAAATATTTTCTACTCTTTGTTGATGCATGTGTGATATATTTTGGTTATATCCTACAAGTTTACATCAAAACCATTACTAAATCATTTTTCATATCCTATGGTTGTTGGTTGTATATCCTACTTGGTAATAGAGAGTCAATGAAAGCCTGGTTAGTATTTACCACTTTCTTACCATGATCTGTTGTTGAAATCAAGAGTGTTGAAGAGTTGTATATTTTATCTTGATTAGGTGCACCCACCTTGGTTTTGCAGAGCCAGAAGTGCAGAGGGCAGTCTTGTCCCTATAGTTGGTCCAATTGTCTTGCAAAGCTTCCATACTTGGAGCTAACCACTCCTAACATCAGTCTCAAGGCATATTGGTAGCTTTAGATAGCATAAACATTTTCAAACCCCAACATACCCTTCACAATCATTCATGTTTCCCACAAATGGCTACAAGAGGGGGAGGTCTAAGAAGGACCCCTTACATTTTGCAGAACATAGTAGGCACACTGCCTCTACTCCACAAACCGTTGGTGAGCACTTAATTTAAAAAAAAAACACATTCCTTCTGAATGGTTCACAACATTGGATCTTTTTATTTATTTTTCCCTTTTATTGACACTCTCTAAACTTAATCAGAAACTATTGTTTATGAGTTGCAACCACTACCAGCATTTACCTCGAGAAATCATCGACAAA
Source organism: Thuja plicata (assembly GCA_018584345.1). NCBI lineage: Eukaryota > Viridiplantae > Streptophyta > Pinopsida > Cupressales > Cupressaceae > Thuja > Thuja plicata. The sequence continues at coordinate 53,665 of MU226473.1, forward strand.
GATTGTCTTATGGCGGTGCTACTAGTTGAGAAGTTTCCCATGGTGGTGCCAATTAGTCAGCACGCAGAAGATCGTGTTCACTTTTTTGGTTGTGCACCCTTGAATTTTGGTTTTTGAAGTTTACTATTGTCGAGTGCACATTGTCCACTATAAAGAGTATTTCACAGTGTTTCTTCTGATAATTATTTTGGATAAATGTATTTGTTTTGTTTCGTTGAACAATTATGTATGACATGGAAGTTGTAGCACACTATATTACGTCTTCATATGCTCTGGGAAGTTAATGAACACTTCATCTTTTTGTACACAATTTTACGAATGACATAATTTTGTGAAGGTTTTTAATCGTTATTAGTGCATGCAGGACATAGGCCCCACTAGAAAAAACAAAAAAGAAAATCATTATTTTCATAAGTTTCTAGCTTTCACAACCTTAATATAATGACCTTTGTAATGATACATTTTTTTATATATCTAGCTGAAATTAATGTGTTTTTGTAATATACTTGTTATATTTTGGCAAGTGCACAAACTCTCTGATTCTACTACTTTGTGATTGGATTGGTAGATATGAACATGTTCACAACAACACGATGTAGGAGGTATTGTCTGTGTGTGATTTAGTGGACTTGTTATCTGCAACACGACACTTCAATAATCATTATATTAGTGAAAACTTATAAAAAGAAAGGGTTTGAAGCCAAACACTAAAACTGATCTAATGCTTCCTATCTAGGAGGAGTTTGAAGAATGCCATAATCATGCCCTCAGATTATGCACAAATCAGTGACATATACAACCTAAGAATGGAAGATTTGAATAAAAACTAATCTAAATGTTCAAGAAACCTGCATATTAACTCTAAAAATGAAAATAATAACAATGCATAATATCAAATCTAAGATGCAATATGGATTCACAAGTAATCTAAACAACATAACAATGCTTTCAAATCTGAAAATTAAGGGCCATTTGAGCTCAAAAACTCATTCTATTTATAGAATAAATGAGGAGAGAGAGAGGGGACAAGGCCATTCATGGAGGTGTAAAAACCTTAATGGTGGTGTAAGAGGCATTAATGGTGAAATGCATTAATGAGGCATGGTGGAAGGCATATGCATTAAATGCAAGCATTTAAGAGGCATGGTGAGGGTTTAGGGTCAAGCTTGAGAAGTTTGACTTTTGGGAGTGGGTTGGATTCGTAATCACAGGATTAGGAATGTGAGATCATTAGGAAGTGGGTTAGAATGAATTTAAAATTAGGATTAGGCTTAGCATGGGGGGAATAGGTTGGGATGGATTTGAACCCAGAGTTAAGGTGGTTGAGGCAGGTTAGGTTAGGATTAAGGAAAATATTAATGAAATGATTTATAATTAATATATTCATTCGAAAATAGGGAAATTAATTATTTAAGCTTTTGATTGCTTTAGATAATTAATTAGGACTATAGCCAATTAATTAGATTAATTTAGGCTAGAAGATAGGCTTTTGCAAGTGATTAGATATAATTAGGATTTATTTAATTCCTTTTAAATTAATTACCTTAGCCATGTTTTGATTTGAATTGATTTGATTTGATTGGCTAAGGTGATTAATAAAATTTAGTGATTAATTCACTTAGGAGTTTAAATATGATTTGAAAGAATTATGCCAGCCGATTGAAAAGTTGTCTGGACATAATTGGGGGTATGATCACACTTAGGAAAAATAGGGTCTATAGTCAGAGCAGACCAAATTAGGGTAGTTACATTTGCCCCTCTTTGAATTGATGTGCGAGTAGCGCATTCATTCAATGAAAGTTTTTGATATTGACTTCAGAAAGATTGAGAATTTCGCTCATGATTGAATGAAATGTCTGATGAGATCAATCTTGCACTTGATCAAACTAAACTGATAGAATTGACTTTGAACTTGATCAAACAAAGGTCAATAAGCAAAGATCTTAAAGATACCAATTTTGAACTTGGTTGTCATCCAAAGATTGGTAATACTGATTCCGAACTTGGTTGTTGTCCAAAAGTTAGTATGAAGCTGCCCAGAGGTAATAAGAATCTAAGAAAAAGTAGACATAGGATATCCATCTTGTGAGAACCGAAGCCTTCAATCCAACAGTTTCGACTTAGTCAAGAAACCATTCATGCCTTTAGTTTTTTTTTTGATAACAAAGTCATTTTTAATGCTATTTCGAGAAATAATTTGAATTGATGATAGTGTGATCATGCTCCCTCGGGAATGAAATCGAAGGAAGAAAATAAAAATCACTCTAAGGGAATGATGTATCACTTGCAGGGGTCGATTAGGTTAAGAAAGAATAGATTAGAAGAAGTGAAGAAAAGGTGTGTTTGAGAGTAAACACACGGGTACCAAGTTAATTATTCGAAAATGTGAGTGGTGAGACTGATAAAATGATTTCAAACCAAGATTTGTGATGAAATGTGCACTGTTGATGATATAGAACCGGGAAAACTAAATTTTAGAACATATGGAACAATTCTGCATTTTTAGGAGCTGTCGCAAAAATTGTACTGCAATGTGTAAAATGCCTTAGGCACCTTCAATTTGGTTCCCGATTGATTGAAAGAGAAAAGAAATGGAGTTTCAGTTGCCTGGGAAGAGTTTTGGAACTCCTAAATAGCTCAAAAAGTCCAATATATATCTAAAAAATCACTTTTTTACTATTCATTTTCACTTTCATCCTTGGCAAATCAGAGAGCTCTGCAGAGAAGATGGTGGTCCTTGTGCACAGGCATCATTTTGAGATCGGTCATCGATATTAGCGTCCAACTGACTACCCACCTCCGATAAGTACTTGAAAACCTACCTTGTAAAATTTCCAGTTTTCAATTTTATGCATTTTTATGCCAGTTAGAGCTAATTTAGTCCTGCGCCGCATCCCGTCTTTTGCGTCACGTCCAGTCAATCGCCCGTCATTTCTGGTCTTTGACTAAATTCCTAGGTCGCATCTGATAAATTTAGGATCGCACCCTACTATGTCATTTTTAGTCATTTTTGGTTGAATTTTGCAATCTTTCACACCCTATTAGAATAGGGTCACACGCGGCATCCCGTGTCGCATTTTGTGAAAATAGAGTCACATCCTGGATGCCCCATCGCATCCCAGAAACTGGGGATCACATCCAGTAAAGAGGATCGCACCCCATAAAAATAGGGTCATTTATGGTTTTGGACATAGTTACCTTCTCATTTTGACAAATTTTCTCCTGCTGATCATGAAAAGATTTAGCTGGTAGGTTGTCTTTTTAATTTTTTTTAGATAGATAACTGATTTTGAACTTTTCTGTAATGACTATCATCTTTTTGTTTTTTTTGCACAAACTCTCTGATGAATACCTAAAATGTAGCCTTGTATCTTTGTATTTGAAGCTCTTGTAATATCGGAGGGTTTTATCTTTTTGAAAATTTCATTGTGTGAAAAACTTTGTAAACGACATTCTGTAAGAAACATTAGAGGTGAGTAAGCATAGTTCTTCTCGATATCAAAGAAAATTTATCATCGTGCTAGCCCATAGAAGAATAATTGTTTGGATAATAATCTGTGAAGCACATTGCAAGTTCAAAAAATATTATCAATGGCATCAAGAAATGGACAAAAGTATTGCAATTCCTAAAAGCCATGATCCTATTAGTCACCCAACATATTGATCATCGAACCCTGTATAAGCCTGATACTTTGCAGATACCACCAACAAAAATTTGAAGACCAAAATCTAGAGTCTATTCTGCAACTTACACAAGACAAAAATGTTTCATAAGAGAAGATGTAAATTTCAGTCCATGTCCATTGTCTCTGACTGATTTATACTATGAACCAGATTCACATTTTCAACAGGTTTAACACTCTGCCAAGACTCATCGAATTCAACCAAGGGAGGAAGGTTTATTCACTTGGAGGGAAAAATAAAAGCCTTTATATTGTCTACTAGACATGTTTGAAGCTTAACTCTGAGTGATTTGGACTCAATTTTGAGTGATAGTTTAGCGT
>MU226473.1:83784-95405 GCA_018584345.1 Thuja plicata
GCCCTGTTAAGTAGAGAATGTTAATTAAACTATTCTTGAAACATAATTGTAGGCATCATGGTCACATTTTTTTGGAGACAACATAATTGAGTTGTATACCTACACGAAGAGCAATTTCTGCACCTCTAATTCCAAGTTGACACTGTGGGATGGATAACAACTTGGATCCAGAGGTGCAGAAGTTGCTCTCCATCGTCTGGGTATACCACTCAATTACATTGTCTCCAAAAAAATGTGACCATGATACCTACAATTATGTTTCTCAGAGAATGTTAAACTATTCTCAAAACAAAGAGAAGCTCAAAGAGAAGCTGGCAACAACCAATAGAACAAGTGTGGACACCTGAAGATAAGTATAAAATAGGGGAAAAGCACCTGCAACAACAGAGGCAATAGCTGTAGATATAGATGACGATATCGCAGAAATCCCTAATTTAGTGTTTCATAGAACAAACAATAGACTGTGAATTACGGATTTTTGCGATATCTTCATCTAAATCTACATCTATTTTATTTACATTGGAATGCAACCTGCCGATATTGATACTGCACCGACCGAGCACTATGGAGGCATCGATCGATTCTAATGTGAATTTTAGTACTCAAGGTATACATTTTCTATTCAAATTTTGATTAATGAATATTTAATACAAGAAAACATATTCAATTGTTTAAGGTGGATTAGTTGTGATGATGAGACGCGCCATTGTGATGAATACCAATTTTGTTCTTATCAAACCGTCAAAACATTTAAATAGCCTTTTAAACTGCTATTAAAAATAAAATATTTAATCAACATTTACTTACAGATTTGTGTGCTTGTCTGAGTTTGATACGCAGATCTGTGTATCAAACTCAGACAAGAACACAAATCTATAGGTAAACGAAGCTTTCGTAGTCAGTTAGATTTTTCTTGAGGCTGTGAATATACAGTATAATGAAAATGCTTTGTTCAAATCATTTTCATAAAATGATAATATATAATTTTTTTTTAAAAAAAAATGGTACAGGCTGTCAAAATTTTGACACAAGGCACTTAGCATATCGACGCCGATGCTATACAATTGATGACATGATCAACCATTGTTCGTCGCACTTTTGACACACGACACTAAGCATATCAATGCCGATGCTATACAATCGACAACATAATCAACCATTGTGCGTTGCCATTTCGACACATGACACTAAGCTTTTCGACTTGGATGCTATAGTCTCGACGCCTTCATCGAGCAGAGTTCGTCGACATTTAGACTGACGTTGGTCACCTCGGTGGAAAGCAAGGTCCAGGCTGGACCAAACATTTCAACGCATCTTCCATCGATAAATCCACCCTATTAGTGTCGAAATACTGACGACAGTTTACTGTAATGTAAAATTGACACAAAAAAGACCGACGACAGTAGTCTTCATTTTATAGACCAATTGCTATCTAAATTGCGACAAATCATTGTCAAAAATAGGCCTAAAATTTACTAGTGAGAGAGCTCTGTGAGATAGTGTACCATCATATCTAGAGCATGACAGTGGAAATTTTAGTTCTTCAGATCTGGGCCTAGGAGCACATCCCATTTACACGACCGATAGTAGACAGGCAGCGAGCACCAAAGCAACCTTATGTATTTATGTATGCCAGTTGGATACAACAGCCCCATCTCGGCAAGGTGGAGTACTAGCATTGTTTATTGGATGATGTTAGTACAGTGGTATGGCGGCCATACCTTGATTGCGAGGAGTGGGCATTAGATAGGCAACATATGTTGTACTTCTTCCAGAGCAGGTACCTTATTGGTAGGACCAGATATGTCATAGAGAGATTCTTGGTTACACAGGTGTTGACGCAGTATGGCTAATTATAGGGCAGATGCTAGGACTTGATTTTATATGTGCAAATATGCGATGAGACACCATTATGGGGATGACAGTTGGGATATGAGACTACTTAGAGGGCTATCACAAAGATGGTAGCTGTGCCATGGGATCATCAGTCAGATGTAGCTGATGCAGTCTATTTTGCAAGATACCTTGCAGAGATGAGACGATACCCGATTCCTCGATTTACAGATCCAGCAGAGGCAGTTCCTCGGATTGAGGACCCATTAGATTATGATCCTGCGGAGGATCATCCAGTTAGAGGCCAAGGAGGAGCCCAGAGAGATAGGGGCGCCGATGGTAGGGATGGAGGTAGACATGGAGGTACAGATGGAGGCAGAGATGGGAGATTCCCTCCTCTGGATGATGGTGATGATGGCAGAGATGACAGGGGTGGAGGAGCAGTGGGTGGGATTAGAGAGGTTGCAAGTGGCAATGGAGAGGGTCAGCGCACCCAGTTCAGATTTGTTGCTCCCAGGATGGATCTAGGGCCTTTATGTATAGGGGAGCAGCAGAGACAATAGAGGAAGCAACAACAACAACCATAGGACAGATCACAAGATAGGCCCTTAGGACAGGATTCTGGCAGGGGCTTTGGCAAGGACGGAGATCCCTTATCTCAGTGTGAGTAGGAGCGAGAGAAGCTCAGGGCTAGGATTACTGCATTAGAGGCCAGACTCACAACAACAGATGCATTGTTGGTGTATAGAGATGTATAGCTAGAGAGACTCATAGCTGAGAGAGATATGCAGCTGGAGAGATAGAGTCGAGAGAGATACACAAGCTCGTACTGCTGTTCACCAGGGCCAAAGAGCTACATATTATTATGCTCTTTATCATGTGGCAGTACCATAGGGGCAGAGAGTTGTGTCTTTTTTAGGGTTGGCCCAACAGTCAGAGGGGGCCATGGCACCACCAGCAGTTCCATTTGTACCACCACCTCCTCCTCCAGATCAGAGAGAGGGGGAGTCAGACATGAGATATCTTTTTGTACTTTTGTTGTGAGATCATATTGTATATCTAGATTCCAGTGGGACCATTCTTTTGTACTATTGATGTTGTATACATGTATGTCGGATTCATACTGATTCTTTGATACTCTCTTTGTAGACAGTTCCATATTTTTGATCTGATCCATGATTTGATATGCAACTCTTCCTGATTCTGAAATGTTCATGGGTTATTTTTTCTTTTGATGCACATGTGATGTATATTTATCTTGATCTTATGCTGAGTTTAGATTAGATGATGACATCTTTTATGCTTTTGTGATTGATTACTGACATGAATGTGTTTCAAATGATATTTTAAATGAATATGCAAATGTATGTTTTGATATTTTCTTTATGCAAGTAAATGTATGGATGCACTTAGGATGATGAATAAAATGCAATGCTTTGGATGCTTTGTTTTATTATTTGCTCTTCTCCATATATGAATGCAAAATGTATGCCATGGACGTACAATGACATTGATATCAGTAATATTTTGATGATGTAATTAACTTGGATAAATGAATGAGAAATAGAAATCATTTCAGCACAAATTTCCTTATGTTGTTCTTTCAAATGAATCATGCAATCTCTTAAATGCATCCAGATGCAGACTCTTAGGACTTGTCACTGATTTGTAGATATTGTAACATTTTTACCTTCATAGGGCTCTACTTGGAACAGATACTGCCAGATAGTACAACAATCAATAATACCCACTGATATTATGAAAGTATGAATGCTATTTGTATTGGATGTAATGTCAGAAATAAACTTAGGCATCAAGGGATAGAAGCTAGGATGACAAGTTAGTCACCTTCCTTTTACTATATCAGATTCAGTGTAAGGTACAATATTCGACCCACAATGACTTTGAAAATTCATATCCTTCAGTACATTATGTTTCATATACCTTAGTGAGAGTCTAAGTTTTAGAAAATAGACAAGAAAATTGTTTCAACCTCACCGTAGTTTACACATAACAAAGATTGAGATATATGCGGCTATCCACTCATGTTGGTAGCTCTTCCCATAAACATCCTAGTTAGGTGAAATTTATAGGATCATTTGGAACATTCACCATACGCAAAAAACCAAGAAAATGCTATGCCCCCTGTCCTGGCGACTCTTTGTCTCTGCGTAGACATCATGGAGTAACTCGAAAGACATAACAACCAACAATTGAGAATCAATCAAAGAAAACTCATAACTTCTTATATGCCCCTAGTTAAAGCATCATCGGAAAATAAAAGAGTTATAATCAAACCAAGATCAAACTATGTTTAAGTAGTATTGAGAAATACTATTGATTCATTTGTCAAGTGTAGTAGAGATTCATAAATCAAAATCTGGAATTAAAGCAATATAAATTCCATGTCTGTATATTTTTCCTGTTTGTAATTGAATGTAGTGCTTAGGGACACCGTTTATGTGAGTGCAATGTCTATGCCAGATAGGTGGTTCATAAAGATACACCCTTGTTTTGTGAAAGTGACAGTTCGGTGCAAGCATCGAGAAGCATTGTGCCACCAGAAAAACCCTCCTAGGATGACCTAGCAGACACAACCTAACATGATAGAAAAGGTGCCCCCAACGCAAAATGAATTGTTCCTTAAGACAGAAAATGCAGACAAATCCCAAGCAAGGATATGACATTTGTAAGGAAACATAGTCAATCCATAGACAATTGTGAAGGTGTAGTATCAACAATGCATTGATAGATAGAACGCAGACTACAAGTGATGATTGATTGCCAGGTTTTCACCACTTGGAAAAATTTCTTTTTCTTTTTGCTACCAAGATGCCCGTTTTACCAGGTTTTCATCAAGGCACTTTCTCTTTTTCAAATTTTTTGCTATTTTTGCTTTTTTGAATGTTTTTGTAGTATCAAGGCGCCTGTTTACTAGGTTTTCACCAAGGATACCTTTCTTTAGGACTTTTTCCACTATTTTTGGATTTCTTCAGGATCAATTTTCTATTTTTTTTGGTATTTTCTGAGTTTTTCACTGCACAGGCTTTGCTAGCCAAACATTAAGCATAGAACCACTTCAAATATAGAGTATTGATAGGATCTGGAAGGATATCTCCCCCAGGTGTAGCGAGCTAATAGGCTTCAGTCCCAAAAGTAGTAGTGATGACATAGGGTCCCATCCAGTTAGGTTAAAACTTTCCTTTCTGCTCTCTGTTAGGCTGGTTCTTAGGATTCTCCTTTAGGACAAGATCCCCCACTTGAAAGTGTCATGGTTTGACCTTTTTATTGTATCCTTTGGAAATTTGTGCTTGGTACACCTTCAGATGATTGAGTGCCTATTGCCTACACTCATCAAGTAATTCTAGTGCATTCACCCTTTTGATACGGTATTGTTCATCAGTAACAAGACCTTGTAAAGACACCCACAAAGATGGGATTTCAACCTCAATAGGTAGTACTGTTAGAATAGTCCTAAAGGATAACTGAGAGGGGAGGGGGGTGAATCAGTTATCAGCTAATTTAATTGTTTTCTCTTATTAATTCTAGAATACCATAAAGTAAATGCACATTCAGATAACACAATAGATAACACCACAATTTGGTTACGAGCAAACCAAATGGTAAAAACCCCGGTAGGAATTAGCACCCACAATGAACTATACTTGTTTATAATAATCCCTGTTAGAAGATCTTGCAACCCTATTAGGAGTTTTTCTTTACAATGCAATAAGTATAGTGACCTAGTTAAGGGTCTGACCCTTTTAGGAGTCTTTTACAAATAACCCTGTTAAGGGTGAGGACTCACTGTCCAAAAGCTCACTGCTTCAATGGTGAAGGCTAAAACCTTCTATAGAATAGATATGCACTATATCTGATGATGAACTGTAGAGTAGACCTACTATCTTAATCAATTCCAATGTAATTTAATCTTCCACTGCTTCTTCACATAGATCCTTGATGAATGAAACTTAACTGATATTCTGCTCTATATCTTTTTTGTCCCTTTTCTTATCATTCACACTTGGCATTCATCAAATGAGCTACTATAAGTATCTTTTCCAAAGGATGTGATCTTCATCATCTCAATGAGTCCCTTCACTACTTCTTTTGTCAGCCATATCAACCATGCAATTAGATTAAGACCCCACAACATGAACTGAACAGACACGACGCTCCACTGAGTCAGCTCCACCAAATTATCTCAAACAACACGATCCTGATGAAACATGATAGGCGCTCTTAGCCAAACATGGTTAACTCATAAATAATCATGAATATACACACGCGTATCTTGAAGATAGGTGCAACTCAAGAAACATGGTAAATACGTCGGCTCTAAATAGATACTCTCTAGAAATTGTAACTGCCAATACATATTAACACAACTTAAGTGAAACATTAAATCTAATCCTGCGTGTATAAACAAAGCATCCACAACATGTCTACAACATGAATATAACCGCGCAAGGGTTAATATCACTTTTTTGATAAGTACATACAGAACACTATTGTATATTATATGTTGTCATCAATGACAAACATACAATCAACTAGCTGCCAGAAGTAAATCTCCCCCTTTGACATTGATGGCAACATATGATATTAAAAACATCTTCAACACATGGTGTCCTCTTTCTTTTTACAATCTTCTCAATATCCTCATCAAAAATTCCTCTACACTGCTGCAGCTCCTCTGTCTATGTTTTTAAGTTACAAGATTATATACTCCCCCAGAGTATATGCTCCCCCTAACTACATACTCCCCCTTTGACATCAATGGCAAAGGGCGCCATAAACAATTAGGCATAGGTACTACAAAAATAGAGTAGTCAACCATTCATCAGTCACCATGGACTGATGTACTTGCTACTTTATCTAATCAGACTCAGGAAAGGGAATTACTCCCTGTAGAAGTTGATAAATGCAACTTCACCCAAGATCACCTGCATGCAAAGACTGTTACAGAGAAGCAAGACAGAAGAGAAGGCAGAAACTATGGCGGCCAATAGGCCAGAGACTGCAAAAACATGTTGACAGAAAAAGCTTCTATATTCAACTATGAAAATGAATTACAATATAATCTCCTTAATGAAATGAAAGTGGTGAATCCTTATAAAAGGATACCGAAACCCTAAAGGCTAAAACCCTAAAGAATTATAAAGCGCTGCCTAAGTGAAACTTAAGCCTAGAGTATAATAGACTAATAATTAAATGATTTAATTATTAGCTATTATATAACTACTCTAACACCGCCCCTTAAGTGTAACTTAGGGAGAAGCAAAACAGCTAACTACTGCAGAAAGCAGGAAAGATGGGTCCCGACAACTAGGCCTGATCAGGTACCCAAACAAGAAAGCAAACTAGATGAAGGAAACTGAGCCTTCAATCTAGGGAAAAAGGTGTCCCAGAGAAAGGAACAAGAAAAGAGCAAGAAGCATCTCTGAAGCATGAACTGAAAACTCTATCAGAAGAGACTGCTGGAACCCCCACTGAAGTGCATGACCAGGTAGAGAAGACAAGTGTCTGAAGAGCTGATCAATCGAACCAGGAAGAAATAGAACCAACAGGTGGACCCCCCCATAATGCTGAACTGGGAGAGGTGACAGGAACACTGAAATGCAATGCCAGAAACATCTGCAGAAGAAGAACCAGGAACACCAACAGTGCAACAGAGGCACACACATAGGATAAAGGGCGGTGTCATCGACACACAGCATGGGCTAATGTCATGGAAGGTACGCTCACTTGACAAAGGTGGATGCGCCTAAAGCGGCAAAAACATCATAACCCCCCATGGCACTTTATAACAGAGTGCGAGTACTAAAATCGTGCAAGGTGTACAAGATCCCAGAAATGTAGAAGAAGGCACTTTATCTCAGTGCATTTACAGAATAAATAATGCATCAGAAGGAGCATACAAGCTCAGATGTCAGAAAGAAGAGTGAACTATGAAACCAGGAGAAGAGATCCCAGGACTTGTAGAACCAAGCAATCCACTAGAGTGCATAAACTGCCAAACTCGGAGGAGAGAAAACCTGGATTAGAATCTGGATAAAATAACCCTACAACTGAATAATATACTGAACCAGCTTTCCGACGATATTTTGTTTGCCAAAAACGGAGTCCGGATGAGCCAGATATGACTCCCGAAAGGCAAAACAAAACATTAGACTTCAACAGAAAAAAACACTATCAAGACGGTAGAACCCAAAACCCTAACCCCCATCATCGGAAAGTGCTCGGAAAGAGCTTTCCGACGGTATATGGAAGTCAGAAAAATACCCCCGTATGCTCAAGATAGAGCAAAAAAGGCCCAGGTACCCCCAAAAACCAAAAAAAGGTCACAGATAAGCCCCAGGGGATAAAAAATTTGGGCCCCCGGGCGCATGGCGCGCTCAGGGGCTGAAAAATTGAGCCCTCGGTCCGCAATGTGACCGGCTACCATAAAAAATAGCCCGCGGGGGCTAGAGAAGACCGCCACCGGCGGAGCGGCGCGTGGGTTGCGCAGGCGGTGGCGGGGGCCGGGCGCAGAGAGGCCTGGGTGGCGCGGGCCGGAGGTAGAGCCGCGGTGATAGGGGAGCGGCGGGGGTCGCGGGGCGCCGGGCGCCGGGGAGTAGACGGCAGCGGCAGCGGGAATAGGCGGCGGGGCCAGAGCGGCCAGGAGGAGCAAGGCGGCGCGGGCCGCTGCAGGTGGCGCGGCGGGGAAAGGCGTAGCCCCAGCAGAGCGCGGGCGGCGCGGTGGTGGCGCGCCCACTTGCGCAAGAAAAATGCATTTTTTTTGAAAAATTTTGTGATTTTTGCATCAAAAAGCGTGTCGTACAGCCCTAGAAGGCCGAAAAAAATTTGCCAGATGCCCCGGTGTCCAAAATGGACAAACTTTATATGGATTCGAGGGTTTTTGGGCCTTCTGGACGCAACCGTGAGGTCAGTTTTGGTCCAAAGTGCCCCAAAAAATAGAGACCCCCCAGAATCAAAGAAGAATGCCAGAAAAAAACTCTGAAACCTTCAAACCCTCGCTCGCTTCAACAGAGAATAAACAGCCAGATGCAGGAGTGCTCTGATACCATGTAGAAGTTGATAAATGTAACTTCACCCAAGATCACCTGCATGCAAAGACTATTACAGAGAAGCAAGACAGAAGAGAAGGCAGAAACTATGGCGGCCAATAGGCCAGAGACTACAAAAACATGTTGACAGAAAAAACTTCTATATTCAACAATGAAAATAAATTACAATACAATCTCCTTAATGAAATGAAAGTGGTGAATCCTTATAAAAGGATACCGAAACCCTAAAGGCTAAAACCCTAAAGAATTATAAAGCGCTGCCTAAGTGAAACTTAAGCTTAGAGTATAATATACTAATAATTAAATGATTTAATTATTAACTATTATATAACTACTCTAACACTCCCAACTTCTCCCTGAGATAATCAAAAGTATCTTTTGATAAAGGCTTTGTGAAAATATCTGCCAACTATTCTTTAGTGCTCACATAGTCCAATTTTACTTCTTTGTCTGCAACTTTTTCGCTAAGAAAATGGTATTTGATCTCAATGTGTTTTGTCTTTGCGTGCATCACAAGGTTTTTGGACATGTTGATAGTGCTAGTGTTATCACAGTGAATAACAATAGGATAATAAACTTGAATACCAAAATCTTTAACCATCTGCTTGATCCAAACCATTGTTGAACAACTCAATGCTGCTGCAACATATTCAGCTTCTGCTGTTGACTGAGAGGTACAATTCTGCTTCTTGCTTATCCAAGAAGCCAACCTATTTCCAAGAAATACTGCTCCTCCTGAAGTACTCTTCCTGTCATCAATACAACCTGCCCAATCTACATCTGTATATACATGAAGTTGTACATTCTCTAATTTAGGATACCATAAACCATAGTCTATAGTTCCCTTTAGATATCTGAATATTCTCTTTATTGCCATTAGGTGATTCTACTTGGGTTCAGCTGCAAATCTACCAACAATGTCAATTGCATTAGATATGTCTAGTCTAGATTGAGTAAGATATATAAGTTTTTCAATCATAGACTTGTACAATGTCTTGTCAACTACTGTGGAATCATCCTCTTTAGAAAGCTTGCTTCTTGTTATCATAGGAGTGCATACTGGCTTACAGTCTTCCATCTTGAAAGTCTTTAATATTTCCTTCACATATTTGGACTGATTAATGAATATTCCTTTATCTATCTGCTTTACATTCAATCCCAAAAAATATTTTATAGGACCAATCATGCTCGTTCCAAATTCATTCTACATTTCTTTTGCAAATTCTGCACTAAGCTTGTCATTACCTCCAAAGATAATGTCATCAACAAATATAGCAACAAGTAATAATCCATAAGGTGTCTCTCTTATGAATAACTTGCAATCTGCTGCTCCTTTCTTGAATCCAATCTTGGTAAGATAACCATCTACTCTCTAATACCAAGCTCTTGGGGCCTGTTTAAGTCCGTAGAGTGATTTCTTCAGTCTGCATACCATATCTGGTTTATCTGATAGATTAAATCCTTTAGGCTGTTCTATGTAGACCTCTTCCTTCAAGTCACCATTCAGAAAGGCTGATTTGACATCCATTATGTATACTTTAAAGTCTTTGAATGTTGCATAGGCCAAGAATAACTTAATGGCTTCTAGTCTGCTCACAGGGGTAAATGTGTCAGTGTAATCTATTCCTTCCCTCCGTGCATATCCTTTACACACAAGTCTTTCTTTGTTTCTGACCACTGTACCATCTTCATTCATCTTATTCCTGAATACCCATTTTGTTCCAATCACATTTTTGTCACTAGGTCTAGGAACCAATTCCCATGTATCATTTTTTATTATTTGATCTAATTCTTCTTCCATTGCTTTCTGCCATTTGGAATCCTTGCAAGCATCTTCAACACTTAAAGGTTCAATCTGTAAAAGTAAACATACCTCTTCATCCAATGTTAAACTTTTTGATTTAGATCTAGTTCAAACACTACTGCTCTAATCTCCAATGATATCATCTTTTGAATGGTATCTAGTTGTGAATTTTGGAACTTTTGGTGTGACATCCTCATCTATAATCTGTGATACTTCTATGATTGATTCAGGTTCATTACATGATACATCAATGCAATCAAACATTTCTTCAATAATAGTGTCTTTACTGCTAGGCCTCAGTTCATCCTCAATCATAGGTGTATATTCATAGTACCTCTCTTGATCATCAATCTTTACATGAGTACTTTCAATTATCTTCTTTAATCTCAAATTAAAACATCTGTATGCTTTGTTTTTAGTAGAGTAACCAAGGAAAATACCTTCATCGCTTCTAGCATCAAACTTACCAACACCATCATCTCTCTTGATGTAGCACTTGCTGCCAAAGATTCTGGAGTATTTTACTATAGGTACATTACCAAACCAAATTTCATAAGGTGTCTTATTTGCGCCAGGCCTTAATTGTGTTTTGTTGATAGTATAGACTACTGTATTGACTGCATCTCTGCAATAGGTGTGCGCAACTTTTCCTTCAATCATCATAGTGTGTGCTGTATCAAGTATGATCTTGTTCCTTTTTGCAATCCCATTCTATTGAGGGGTTCTAGGAGCACTCAACTATCTTTTGATCCAATGTTCTTCGTAGTACTCAAAAAACTGGTTAGATGTGAATTCTCCTCCTCTATCTGATCTTAGACATTTTAGTTTTATTCCAGATTCATTCTCAACCTTAGCTTTGAATATTTTGAATTTCTCAAAGGCTTCAGACTTCTCCTTTAAGAACACAACCCACA
>MU226473.1:112711-130969 GCA_018584345.1 Thuja plicata
AGCGCCGCGTGGCGGCCACATATACTCGGCCGAGAGGTGCTCGGCCGAGTATAACTCGGCCGAGTATGCCGATAATCTCACCCCCGAAATGTCCCAGGGGGTGACAGATTATTGTGCATTTACCCTCTTATCAAAAGGAAATGGACAAACGGAGTCCAAAGAGTATTTCATTTTCGGTTTAGCCTTCTCCTGTTTGAGATTTGAAGGCTCAGTTTTCATCAAGGTTAGTTGTTTGGCGAGAATAGGTATAGGAGTCAACACCTCTTTTTCTTTTAGTTGTTCAACATCATAATCCTTAGGCAATTTTATGCCAGTGGATGCTAGATGGAGAATGTACTTCTCTTTATCTTCGCCAATTATCTTTTCCAATGTCTTTTGGAAATTCTTACTCTATTTGAGTATATTGTAATATTCTTCACTGATGTCTTCCTCACTGTCAGAACCAAACAGGATGGTCAATGTGTTCTTCTTCTTCACCATCGCTATCTTCATGCTTTTGGTTTTTACCATTGTCATATTCCTCAAAATCCTCACTCCATTCGTGAGTGGGTTTTTCCATTTCTGGAGAGTCTAAATCGAATAGGGAACTGCGAGATGTTTCTCCTTGCTGAAAGTGTTGTGATCTTGGAGACGCTTCTGATTCTTTAGAAGCATACTTGTTGTGTCTTGTGTTAACCATGTATTTGTATCTCAACTTTGTCAAAGTGTCTCAATAGTGTCAAGTAGAGTCTCAAATCGTTCAAGTGAGTGTGTCTAGGTAGAGGTGTTGTTTGAGTTTTGGTGGAAGTAAATGATTCCAACGTCAAAAGGGTTAGAATGCCCCGATAGTGAGATGGGAATCAAGTTGTTTTCAAAAGTGAATAGACCACATGTATTGAGAATGATTGCGAGAAACTGACAGGACATGCAAGGTAGACGTTTGAATTTTTTTTTTGAAACAACAACATGGAGACCAGAGAAAGCAACAGGGACATACTAATGAGCTAAAAGGGTATCCAAATATACTAACTTTCTCTGAGAGGAAACTATGCAAGTACCCACTGTCCTAGATGCGACACTCTGTGTGCGAGCCTTTGCAAAACCAGATGTGAGCCTAAGCATACGTGATGCAATATTTCCCCCTAAAAATGATGTAAGATTTACGAGATGCGATCTTGCATACTGCATGCAAGTTTGCACACCAGATGCGAGCCATGATTGACCAAAAATGACTGTGTGTTGTTTTGGAAATTTGGTGTCTAATTTGTCTTGAAGTTCATGCAAATTTGTCTAATAATAGGTTGTTTTTGAGTCCTTCTAGTGAGTAAAAAATACAGTATTCAGCCAAAGGAATGTTTTTTTGTTGCTTGATTGGATGATTTATCTTGTTAGTGAACTTTCAGATGCGTCAATTAGATTTGCATTGTTAGGGGTGAACAGACACATTCTTACGCCCTATTTTCTAGGTAGAGGATGAAAATCCTTGCTTGTTGACTTAGGTACACACTCAAATGCTAATCAAAATATGGTCATCACCAAGCACTTAATGGCTCTAGTCATGATGTCATATTACCCGACTCCAAACGCAAGTGAGGGCACGATATGACAAGTGTCTTGGGGTAATTACTTTTTGCCTTGCACAAGGATTATCACCCTTTCAAGGATGAATCAGGTAGTTTGTCTACAAATTTTATGATGGGGAAATCCATTCGAAACCATCTCCCATATAATTGCACAAGGCAAAATTGAGGAGTATAGCCCTATGAGTACTTAAATATGTGTAGTCTCGCAAGAAAGATTCATGTGGCTCCACTTTACACATACCCAAGCATGTTCAAGGAATGATGTTGAAATTCTAAGAACAAAATCGATTCCGTCTTTCGAGGCTTTGGCCTATGAGGAAACAGTTATTTATAGTGAGTTGGAAGGGTTGGCGTAAAACTTGTCCTCACTTGGGTCGTTCCCGGGAGATTTTTTCCTCAACCGGTAGGCCATCTACTGTTAAATAATTATACAATGGATTGGCGAGCGTAGGATTTCTAGATTTCTTATTATTTGAAAGAAGAAGAGCATACTTTCCTAGTCCATGTTGTTTTCTCCCAAAACACTCAAATCAATGTTCATTCCCTCAAGCTATTTGAGCTCGATTTGAATATTCCTAAATTATGAAAACATAGTACTTGAAAGCAAAGTTTGATTGTTCAGTTTGCCCAAAATAAGGTGATTTTCTTGTTCAATTACTATTTACAAAATATAGACAATGAAGTTGTTCAATTATCCCACAAAATTTAATGCTTTGTGTTGTTCAAATACTTTTCCAAAATGAAGTTAAACAGTGAGTTTGTTTGCCTTGTTCAGTTACCTCAAATTCTTTTCAAGTTTTAAATCAATGTTTGATTTTCTAATTTTCCTTTAAAGGAAAAGAGCATACTTATCTAATCAATTTAACAAATGAGAATAAAATGTGTTCTTAGTTTGAAAGACAAAACAAAATGGAGGTCAAGATAAGGGGATGGCAACCTGAAAAACCACAAGTTAGTATTATTTTTCCAACTTCTTTGAACAAAGAGTCTCCGACAATGATTTGCAAACACAAGTTAGGTTGTGAAAAGGTCAAAGACAACAAACGCGCAAATGTTAATGGTTAGATTTTTCAATTTTTAATAACAGAAACCAGATGCGACCCTATATTTACCAAATGTGATTTGGTATCCTGGATGCGATGAAATGCATACCAGATGTGAGCCTTTACCAGAAATGACTCAAGATATATTGGATGCGAGCCTAGATTTTGCGATGCCAGGGCTTATCCCGAATGCGAGCCTTTATCACCAAAAATGAGCCCGTATATGAAACTTGTGAAGAAAAATTAGCAAAAAATAGATGCAAAATGAGGCAAAGTTTGAAATCGAGCCCCACGGTGGGTGCCAAAAATGTGTGTGTGATTTAGTGGCCCTGTTATCTGCAACACGACACTTCAATAGATCATTATATTAGTGAAAACTTATAAAAAGAAAGGGTTTGAACCTAAACATGAAAATCGATATATTGCTTCCTATCTAGGAGGAGTTTGAAGAATACCATAATCATGCCCTCAGATTATGTACAAATCAGTGACATATACAACCTAAGAATGGAAGATTTGAATGAAAACTAATCTAAATGTTCAAGAAACATGCATACTAACTCTAAAAATGAAGATAATAACAATGCATAATATCAAATCTAAGATGCAATATGGATTCACAAGTAATCTAAACATCATAACAATGCTTTCAACTCTGAAAATTAAGGGCCATTTGAGCTCAAAAAATCATTCTATTTATAGAAGAAATGGGGAGAGAGAGAGGGGACAAGGCCATTAATGGAGGTGTAAACACCTTAATGGTGGTGTAAGATGCATTAATGGTGAAATGCATTAACGAGGCATGGTGGAAGGCATATGAATTAAATGCAAGCATTTAAGAGGCATGGTGAGGGTATAGGGTCAAGCTTGAGAAGTTTGACTTTTGGGAGTGGGTTGGATTCCTAATCACAGGATTAGGAATGTGACATCATTTGGAAGTGGGTTAGGATGAATTTAAGATTAGGATTAGGCTTAGCATGGGGGGAATAGGTTGGGATGGGTTTGAACCCAAGGTTAAGGTGGTTGAGGTAGGTTAGGTTAGGGTTAAGGGGAATATTAATGAAATGAATTATAATTAATATATTCATTCAAAAATAGGGAAATTAATTATTTAAGATTTTGATTGCTTTAGATAATTAATTAGGACTATAGCCAATTAATTAGATTAATTTAGGCTAGAAGATAGGCTTTTGCAAGTGGTTAGATATAATTAAGATTTATTTAATTCCTTTTAAATTAATTACCTTAGCCATGTTTTGATTTGAATTGATTTGAATTGAATTGATTTGATTTGATTGGCTAAGGTGATTAATAAAACTTAGTGATTAAATCACTTAGGAGTTTAAATCTGATTTGAAAGAATTATGCCAGCCGATTGAAGAGTTGTCTGGACATAATTGGGGGTATGATCACACTTAGAGAAAATAGGGTCTATAGTCAGAGCAGACCAAATTAGGGTGGTTACATTTGCCCCTCTTTGGATTGATGTGCGAGCAGTGCATTGATTCAAAGAAAGTTTTTAATGTTGACTTTAGAAAGATTGAGAATTTCGCTCATGATCGAATGAAATGTCTGATGAGATCAATCTTGCACTTGATTGAACTAAACTTATAGAATTGACTTTGAACTTGACCGAACAAAGCTCAATAAGAAAATATCTTAAAGATACCAATTCTGAACTTGGTTGTCGTCCAAAGATTGGTAATACTGATTCCGAACTTGGTTGTCGTCCAAAATTCAGTATGAAGCTGCAAGGAGCTTAATAAGAATCTAAGAAAAAGTAGACATAGGATATCTAGCTTGTGAGAACTGAAGCCTTCAATCCAACAGTTCTGACTTAGTCAAGAAACCGACATGCCTTTAGTTTTTTTTTTTGGATAACGAAGTCATTTTTAATGTTGTTTCGAGCAAGAATTTAAATTGATGATCGTGTGATCATAAAGAGGTATAAAGGTATAATCTTAATGACAGAAACCAGATGCGGCCCTATATTTACCAGATGTGATCTGGTATCCTGGATGCGATGAAATGTATACCAGTTGCGAGCCTTTAAGAGGCGTGGCTATCAAACATACCTTTATGCCTCTTTATAAATATATTTATGTTTCAATTGATCATTTGAATTATTTTTTTTCTATGCCCATCCTTTAATTTCGCTAACTGTCGTATTCACTATATATGCAGGGTTCTGGAGTACCGTGTTGCTAACTTTCCTAAAGTCGCTAGAATCATAGAACTCCCAGACCATGTGCGGGAGATTATTTTAGAGGGATATGCTGACCTTGATTATGTGTGGAGGGGGTTTGAGATACACGTTTGCAGAGATGGCATGGGCAACCATGATTTGATCATTTCAATAAATACTGGCAGTTTCATATTGCATATTTGGTTGACATAAAGGATATGCGGGCACGAGCAAGGATAATTCAGTCTGCCATTATGTATTGGCATGTACATCTCCCGAGGCTAGTCATTTCATGCTCCATGATAGAGACCGAGAGAAAGCGACATGCTTAGGACCTAGTACCCAACGACTTCCTGTCTGATGTATGTGGTCATTTTCCACTCAATCTCACTATGCTGGACTATACAGAAGGATTCATAACATGACATTGTCGCAGTCCGTCATTGATATTTAGCGGATCATGTTGTGACGGTCATGCCCAGACAGATGCTCATATATGTCATTTTGTATTGAGTGTATTAACATGCTTTACAACCATGTTCTTGTACGGTTGAACTTGTTTGGTCGACTATAATTAATGTGAAGTATGTTTTGAAATAAATTCTTTGTATTTCATATGTATATGCAATGGCCACCCCTTCAAACATCCTTATTATCCATTTTTCACTGCATTCTGTAGTACAAAGATTTTATAAAAGTTTTTAAAAAGCCACAATATACTTTTTTTTTAAAGTAAATTATGTATTCATCTTGTGGACATACTTTTGGGGCGTGGCTATCGTCCATAAACAAGGTACATTTAAAAATATTGAAAGCACAATCGATTTTCACGAACATGACTATATTCCATATTCATGATCTGCATACTCTGTATTTTAAACCCACAAATAAATCTGCCAAAAAAAAGTGTTTTGGGCATTTGTGGAATTTTCTATTTGTTTTTTCTAAGTTTTTAATGCATTTTTATATGGATCACAACTAGTGCCATACTTAGGTTTTAGTTGTGTGTGGATGAATGATTGCGTACCCTGCAACTGCTCCCCCATTCTCTTAGCACTTTCTATTGGTATTGGTGCAAATAAAATTGTTTTGTACTCACACTTGAATATGTAATTTGTTGTACAACGTACATTTCAAAATGCAAAAAAATAATGAATTTTCACGAAGATTTCAACATATCATATTCATGAATTACATCCTCTGTATTATAAATCCACATAAGAGTTTGCAAAAAATGGTGTGTTTTTGACATTTGTAGATTTTTCTAATTATTTTCTCTTTGTGTTTTAGTGCATTTTTATATGGAGCTTAGGCAGCGCCATATTTTGTTTCAGTTATCTGTGGATGAATGAATGTGTACCCTACAACCACTCCCTCATTCTCCTAGCACTTCCTGTTGATGTTGGTGTAAATGGACAATATCTTGTAGTTACACTTGAATATGTTAGATATTCTATGAGGTTCATATACTTACTTTTCAAGGTATCAGTTCTAATCATTGAAATTAGTTGTTTCAACTCTTGTGCTCAAATAAAATTGAGCGTTACAACAAACTGAGAAAGAGATAGCATGATTATTTATGTTGATAGCAATGATACCCATAGAAAGGACAATATGAGGTGTATTTTCAGATGTAAAGATATCCTAAAACACACACAACTCTCCTATACTTGATGAAGCAACTTTGTACAACAAATTAGGCTTACGTGGCTTACCTTTATGAAATGGTGCAAAAAATCCACCCTTTGAATGAATTTAAAAAACAAAACAGACAAACAAAAGACAAAGAAGAAGCGTTGAGCTCGTATGCCTAAGTGTTGCACTCATTTTTTTGAGAAAAAAGTGGATTTAAGAAATATCTTATTTTATATTTTTTGGAAATAAAGTTGAACAGGCGGTTGTCAAAACTCTCATATCAGGGTCCTTGCATAGGGTCATAAACACGAAAAAAATCTAAAGCAATCAAAAGATAATACATGATTATAACTTTTTTTATAAGAGGCCAGAGCTAGTAATTTTTTTAATTTTATAAATATAGAAGTACAAACTCCATTCACTGAGGGTACTAGTAGGAAAGAATGAAGTTAAGAAAACCTCCAGTCTAGCCCGAGACAAGTACAATCCATATCGTTACAAACATTTTCCCAAATTATAAATGCAAAACACTTAGGTGGAGAACCTTCAAGTTCCTTGGCACAAATTTAGAATTAAATGATATACTTTACAAATACATATAATGTCCTCTTCATATGCAGGATAGGTATGTTCTGTCATTACACTATGGCACATAAGAATTCTGACCTGACATTTTGGGTTTTGTAGATTATTACATTACAAACTTTTGAAATCAGATTACATACAACTACCAGTTCCATATCAGAAGTCTCTAGTATGTGCTCTTCGTCCTTCGCTGCCTTATCCTGAAAAAACTTGTACTTAAACATGCATCTTCCATCCAGGCTACACATTAATATTTACCAAAAAATTACCTTCCACGTAAATCCTTCCTAGATATGAACGAAATTCAACATGTAATAATCTAATTATCCATGACTTCGAATAAACAAAGCAAAAGCATAAAAAAATCTGGACACATTAGTAAGTGGGAGGGGTAAGTTCTATGTATTTCTAAATATGTATTTGGTTGAATATATATTCAGAAATGCAATTATTCATCACATAACTTACACCTCAAACTTATTGTCCCTATGTCCATAAATAAATTGATAAAAAGTATCCTCCAAAACCATAGAGTTTTTTCTAGTACACATCCAATGTCCATATAAAGAGTCATAGGCTTGCTCACACAACTTGCTTCTAGAAAATCTACATAAACCAACCAGATATGTCTGTTAGCATAACTGATGTAGTGATGCTAAGTATTGCATTGATGAAGTTTGGTACATATTTGACGATAAGTGAATCAGTTATTAGGTTGTCATTGAAGTCAACTGATTGACTAAGTGTTTTCAGTATGTTACCAGATATTATGTAAGTGAATTATGAGTTTCAATATGTTTTTGAAGTTGCTATTCTAATGGAACAATATGTTGTGTTATGATGTTAACTTTGTAATCGTAAATTTTGATATGAAGTATTGAGTTGGTTATGTTAGAATGAAATCAAACTGGGTAACTGCTAAAATAGTCAGTAACAGACAACAAGTGATTTGAATGTTATCTCAAATTGGTAAACTATTTGATGCAGTGATCATAGGATATGATTTAGAAAAATGACCAGATACTATGTTTATAATCGTGACTCATATTGTTGATAGGTTAAACTAGTTTATTGGACTGGAAGCGGTGTTCATAGGATTTATAGGTAAACAAGACAGAGATCTTGAACAGGTAATGAAGATTTGTGAATCAGTGAAGAAACTTGAAGTAGAAATATGATTGGTGATGTTTTTCGTGAAGTAATAAGGGAGTTATGTGATTTGTGGAACATACTTGACATCACATTACCCGTGGTATACGTTTGAGATGGATTCTTCAAGAAGTTTCTTATAGTTAAACGAGTTTTTGAAGGTGCTTCAATTTCTAAGGTGAAATCCATATGTAAGTTGACGCGGTCAGAGAAAAATGGTTTATGAGTTTTTAGATACATTATATCTTACCTAACATAATCTGGATACTTCATATCTTAGATCTAGGGTTTATTTTAAGTTGGTGGACGTAAATCTATATATTGGAAAGTTGAAGAAGGTATTTTACGATTGTGAATTGCAGGACTCAGTTTCAAAGCAAGTGAAGGAATCAAGTGTGATCAAGCCAAGGAAGAGTATAGTGTGTTAAGAAGGATTTTAGAACTTAATTGGATATTATCATCCAGAGGTAGTGTAATTTCACAGATCACTTTATCTGTTTCTTTCTAACAATTGTAACAGTGATTTCCCTTAACATGGTGGATCCTAACAAATCCTTGTTGTAAATCCTCTAACAAGGTGGCATTCAAATTGAATGTTCTAAAGTCCTCTAACAAGGCTTCTCCTAACAGGGCAAAGATTCTAACAGATCTAAAGGAAAATCCCTTAACAGAGTGGCACCTAACAGTGCTTTTGTAACCTTTAACATGGTAAGCTCCTAATAGGGCACATTCCATAATCGTACAAATTTAGTGGGTACTAACTCCCACTGTGGTTTTTCCCATTTGGGTTTCCACAAGAAAATATGGTGTTGACATTGTGTGATTGATTACTTGTGGATGCATGCATTGAAAGTTTTATTTATACTAGTTTTTGTTGAATGTTTTGGTGCATAAAGTGTAAAGAGATTGAAATCAATGAATTTGTTGATTACAAATTCACCCCTCCCCTCTCAGTAATTAGACCTGTATTAACATTTGGGATCAGAGCTAGTTCCCTATCTGAGAAATCTTATCAGCTTGAGAGAAAATATCTGAAGATATTTAGGAAGGAAGCACCTGAGTTCACTAAGGACAATTTCTCTACATGGGTAAGCAGGATGAAGCTGCATGTGTCGGGAATTGGAGATCAAGCATTGGATCATCTCACAACTAAGTATGTTCAACCTACTGGCACCCTAATTGTTGAACAGTTTATGGAGGTGATATTTATGTTCACAATGTAAAAGTGGACAATCTCAGAGGAAAGTATGATGAAATGAGAATGCATGAAGGTGAAAACATTGCTCAATAAAGCTATAGAACAAAGGAGGTTTTTTTTGCTATCAAAGGAGTTGGTGGTCAACTTGAAGAAGATGAAGTGGTAAGTAAAATCTTGAGAACCCTACTACCATAGTATGCTACTAGAGTCTCTATTATACAAGAGTTGAGATCTATTAATCCTACAAATGTGACTCTAGATTCCTCGGTTGACAAGCTTACTGCTTTTGGGTTAAGTAACTTTGATAACAGTATGCCTAAGATAGAATCCACATTCAATGCTTCCCTAATCATTGGTTCATCAAAGAAAGGAAAGGGTGAACCCACAATAGTTGGTTACACTTTTTTGCCTGAACGGTCACCGAAGTCTACATTTTGAAAAAACCTTTCAGATTCGGATGCATATTGTAATTAAACCGTTTGAAATCGGAAGATGAAGTAAATTAGAGTCTTTTAGGATTTTCTGTCTAGATTCTAAATATATTTTTTCTTTTTTTTTAATTGATTTGAATGGGTTTTTTTTTCTCCCACGAAAAATGCTATGTTGTTGAAAACGTCATTTTCAAAGAGTTACATTGACTTCATAGAGCATAAATTTTTTTCTAAAATAGATATCAATGTGCTTCTTTCAAATTTATTTTTGTAACATCCATATGAAGGGCATGCAATTGGTTTGATGACATTATCATGATCATTGCATATTTTATGAACGTTTGAAGTTGAGTAAACCATAATTTTGACATACCTTGACTACATAGCTTATAAGTTGTGTATTTATCGAAATTCAAATTTTTTTATATAGAAAGTAGACTTGAAGACGGTGGGCACTGTTATTTAAAAAAAAAATTCTCTTTTGTACTATTTTTCATTGAACGTAAAACTTGGAAGTTTATATTTGATAAAAAAACCTACATTCAATGCACGTCAAAAAATAGAGGCCTAATTAATTAAAAGATTGTCAAATCTATATTCGTTAGAAAGCTCGTTCAGAGTACTTGTGCGATGCAAAAGGGCGTCTCCTTATTCTTCCATTTGAGCCCTGCGTTTGAGCCCTGAAGCCATGAAAAATTCAGACTTGTGTCAACCTCTGTAAATGGCCTCTAATCAGACTTTTGATATAAACTACCTTCGATAGAAAGTAGTTTCATGGTTTGACGTGTGTTAACCCATTTTCCAAACTAGTTTCGATGGAAAGTCATCTGTTTTGATAGAAAGTTATAAATGACTTTCGATAGAAACCTATGTCGGCCTATTTGGTGTCATTTCGGGTCAGAACGATTACATATAAATAAATATATGTTTTCGTCATCTTATTAATTCAAAAGTTGCAAAATAATTCACATTTTGGAAAAGGAAGATTTTTGAAACTAATTTTTTTCAAATTTTTGTCAAAATTTAGTGGAACAATTTTGAAACTTGTGATGGGAAATAAAAAGAGAAGGCTAAATACGAGTACATGACATTATTCATAAGAGACTAAACAAAGACTACGTGAAGCACGGGAAATATATTATCATAGGAAACAAGGTATGTCTCTATCTTTTTTTCTCTCTCTGTGTGGATATGTTAAGTTGATGGTTATGACTTGTCTTAATGAAACATGTAAGCATGATATTGCAATAACTAATTAGACCTAATTTGATAAAGAAGACCTAATTAGACTTAATTAGACCTATTAGGACATAATTAGACCTAAGACCCCAAACCCTAAACCCTAAACCCTACCTAATTAGACCTAAGAGCCTAAACCCTAAACCTTAAACCCTACCTAATTAGACCTAAGACCCTAAACCCTAAACCCTAAATGCTAAATCATAAACCCTACCTAATTAGACCTATTAAGACATAATTAGACATAAGACCTAATTAGACATAAGACCTAATTAGACCTAATATAGACCTATTATGACATAATTAGCCTTAATACCTAATTAGACCTATTAGTACCTAATAAGACATAATATGAGTAATAGTCTTGAACTAAATTATGACGGTATTTGTTATTTAGTAATAAGACGTAAGAGTACCCCTTAATACCTAATACTTGACTAATTATTGCGTAAATAATTTAAGACCTAATTAAACATTTAATAAGACTAATTAACAGCTAATATGAGTAATAGACCTACTAGTTCCTAATATGAGCAATAAGACCCCTTCTATGTGTAATTGGATCTAATTAGACCCTTTAGGACCTAATTAGACACAATTAGACCTAATTATACCTATCGGGACCTATGATAGGTTATATGACCCCTTAAGACCCCATTAGACCCACTTAGACCCAATTAGATCCTTGATTATACCTATTAGACCATCTTAGACCTAATTATACCTATTAGGACCTAATTAGATCTAATTAGATCCTTTAGAACCTAATTATATCCAATTACACCTATTAGGACCTAATTAGACATAATTAGACCTAATTATACCTATCGGGACCTATGATAGGTTATATCACCCCTTAAAACCCCATTAGCCCCACTTAGACCCAATTAGACCCAATTATACCTATTAGACCCACTTAAACCTAATTAGACCTAATTATACCTATTATGACCTAATTAGATCCAATTAGACCCTTTAGGACCTAATTAGACACAATTAGACCTAATTATACCTATCAGGACCTATGATAGGTTATATGACCCCTTAAGACCCCATTAGATCCACTTAGACCTAATTAGACCTAATTATACCTATTATGACCTAATTAGACCCAATTAGACCCTTTAGGACCCAATTATATCCAATTAGACCTATTAGGACCTAATTAGATCTAATTAGACACTTTAGGACCTAATTAGACACAATTAGACCTAATTATACCTATCGGGACCTACGATGGGTTATATGACCCCATAAGACCCCATTAGACCCAATTAGACCCAATTATACCTATTAGACCCACTTAGACCTAATTATACCTATTAGGGCCTAATTAGATTCAATTAGACCCTTTAGGACCTAATTATATCCAATTAGACATATTAGGACCTAATTAGATCCAATTAGACCCTTTAGGACCTAATTAGACACAATTAGACCTAATTATACCTATCGGGACCTATGATAGGTTATATGACCCCTTAAGACCCCATTAGACCCACTTAGACCCAAGTAGACTTAATTATACCTATTAGACCCACTTAGACCTAATTAGACTTAATTAGATCCAATTAGACCCTTTAGGACCTAATTAGACAGAACTAGACCTAATTATACCTATTGAGACGTATGATAGGTTATATGACCCCTTAAGACCCCATTAGACCCACTTAGACCTAATTATACCTATTAGACCCACTTAGACCTAATTATACCTAATTATACCTATTAGGACCTAATTAGATCAAAATAGATCCTTTAGTACCTAATTATATCCAATTAGACCTATTAGGACCTAATTAGATCCAATTAGACCCTTTAGGACCTAACTAGACCTAATTATACCTATCGGGACCTATGATAGGTTATATGACCCTTTAAGACCCCATTAGACCCACTTAGACCCAATTAGACCTAATTATACCTATTAGACCCACTTCGACCTAATTAGACCTAATTATACCTATTATGACCTAATTAGATCTAATTAGACCCTTTAGAACCTAATTATATCAAATTGGACATATTAGGACCTAATTAGATCCAATTAGACCCTTTAGGACCTATTTAGATAGAGTTCTAGACCTAATTATACCTATCGGGACCTATGATAAGTTATATGACCCCTTAAGACCCCATTAAACCCACTTAGACCCAATCAAACCCAATTATACATATTAGAACCTAATTAGACCCAATTAGACCCTTTAGGACCTAATTAGACACAATTAGACCTAATTATACCTATCGGGACCTGTGATAGGTTATATGACCCCTTAAGACCCCATTAGACCCAATTAGACCCAATTATACCTATTAGACCCACTTAGATCTAATTAGACATAATTATACCAATTAAGACCTAATTAGATCCAATTAGATTCTTTAGGACCTAATTATATCCAATTAGACCTATTAGGACCTAATTAGATCCAATTAGACCCTTTAGGACCTAATCAGACACAATTAGACCTATTAGGACCTAATTAGACACAATAGGACATAGAAAATTTCATTCAGGATTGTTTAAAATAATTTTATCTTTGTATGCAGGAAATCCTCAAGAAGCACAGCCTTCTGAAGTTGGAGAAGGGTCATCGCAAGGTCAAAAAGCCCAACCTTTAGAAGTTGGAGAAGAGTCATCGCAAGCTCAACAAGTACAACCTTCAGAATCCTAAACAAGTACTCTCTCTCTCTCTCAATTTAATCTCTTTGTGGTTAATATGCATTTTGGGTCTTTTCCCTTAAGACTATTATTTTTGTTGTGTACATAGCCTTTGTTGAAGAGAATGTTGGACGAGGGGCATCCCAAGTTGAGGTAATGTAATTTTGAGAAGTTTCATCGCAAGGTCAAATAAGTATGTGTCTCTAGATCATTAGTTTATTAATTATTCCCTTTGACATAAGCATGTTTCTACTTATTTCATCAAAGTTCCTTTAAGATGAGCTATTAAGAGAATTTTTTAATTTTGTTTGCAACCCAAGTACAAGCAACATATGAGAATGTTATTCTAGCCCAACAATTGAAGAGAAAAATTAATCGTAAAAGCATAGATCATTTAATTGAAATGGATGTGGAAAAATTGAGAGATTATGCTAAACAACCCATAAATACTACGAAGAGGGCATTGAATAAAAAGTCTAAGGAAATAATTTCACAATTTGAGAATCTTGATATACTTGAAAAACCCCAACTATTATCAATTACACTTCTTAAAGATGAGTTAAAAGAGCCATTAAAATTGTTGGGTGTAGATGCAAGCTTGAAAAAAGCAAAAGCATTTAACGTACAAAAAAATATTGTTGAAATTATTAAGGAAGGTTTGCATTCCATTGGGAAAACAACTAGATCTGCAGATAAGTCCATTTCAAGAAGAGTGATACTGACATCTATTTTAAAAAAAAACATGTCCCAAAAAAGACAAATTTCTTCACTTTCATCTCATATCGGGTACAATAGGAAGACAATAACACATTATTTGAAAAGGAGAATCAATTTGGATGATACTACATTGGAAGGTAATTAGGCACTAATGTGTAGAGTTTTTCGCTCTAATAGGATTAAGGAAACAATTATGAACTTGGTTACGACATTTTGGACTGATCATACTCGTCCTTCACCAAATACAAGAGATGTTATCAAGAAGAGGACTGGGCCTAAGGAGCATTTGAAGCACACAAAACATTGGTTGGACAACACACAACATGAATTGTATCTCTCATTTTGTAATTCAAATCCTGACATTAAGATTGGACAAACAATGTTTGAAAGATTAAAGCCATATTTTGTAAAGATAAATAAATCTTTTGAAATGTGTTGTTGTCGATATCATTTGGAATTTGATCTCTACTATCAAGGGTTTAGAAAGATGATAGAAGAAAGTGGTAGCTCTCAAAATGCTTTTCTGAAACGTCCAAGCCAATTCATAGCATCAATCTTATGTAACAAATCAATTGGTCATGAAAGACCTGGAATAGATTGCATAAGAAGAACTTGTCAAACATGCGGGGATTTGGCTAAATTTCCTTTGAGACTTAAAGATACTGACATGACGACGATGGTAAAATGTAAGAGTTACAAGTATATAAAGTCTGAAGCAAAAGTTGGGAAAGAATCAACAAGGTTGGAATATGTAGAGGAAGAGATACTTGTTGCAACATTTATGGAGAATTTTCATAAATTGATACAACCATATATACGTCATGTTTTTTTTGCTAAATGGCAAGCAGAACAGTTCCAACTACTAAGAGAAACTTTTCCATTTGGACCAATTTTATCGGTTGTTGACTTTACAGAGAATTACTCTTTTGTTTCTCAAAAACAACTTCAAGCAGAATACTACTATATAGAGAAGCTCACTACCATGGTAAATGTTTCTTATCGACATGCACAATTAGATTTGGATGGTGTTGAAAGTACATATCAAGCACAGGTCATAAAGAAGGAATATCACTTTTACATTAGTGATGATAAAGAGCATGACATACATTTTGTTGAGCATTGATTTAAGACATTTTTTTGGATATTTCAAAAATAAAGGCATCAAACTTGAAAAATATTTTGTTTGGTCAGATGGATGTGCAACACAATTTAAATCAGCAAGGCCATTTTATGCACTACGTAGATATCATCGATACCAAAAGATACCACATATTTGGAGTTTCTTTGAGAGTGGACATGGAAAGGGAGAGCATGATGGTGCAGGAGCCTATATCAAACGTGCTTTAAGAAAGTATCAGCTGAACTATCAGGTATATCATATAAATAATGCTCAAGATGTAGTTGAGTGGTGCAAGACGCATTTTGTGGTTCCAAATCAGGATAACACAACATCCAATTGGATTGCATTTTGTGGTTCCAAATCAGGATAACACAACATCCAATTGGATTGATTCAATACCATTCAGAGTATTCTGGGATATATCAGGTATAAATGCAACATCACTTGTTTTGAAGTTTAAATTTATGTATGTACTTTAAATTTATTGATCATTAAAGAACATATATGATTTTAAGTTGTCTTAAATTTGTACATGTGTCTTTTTCAAGTGTTGATAGAAGATCAATCCATGGATGCAAGAGTGTAGAAAAAACAAGATCCCTGCATTCAGTTATGAGTATAGATAGTAATGTGTGGTCATTGTACACTAGAGATTACTCATGCTTTTGTTATGACTACGTTTATGAAAACTATGGTGAATGTATCAACCAAAAATGTGGATATGTTAGTGAACGGAATTTGGCTCCACTAGATGTTACTAATACAAATGATGAAGTTGAGGATGAAAGCTTTGACGACATTACGTTGATTTCAACTGATTATGACCATATTTGAGGTTTGATCAAAATTGGTACGTGTCCATGTAAATAGTGAGCATGTACACATGTTCTTAATTACTATTCAATTTAGATCCACTCTAAGACATACATCCAATAAAATATACAAACTTCTGTTTAATTTATATTTACAAGTCAAATTGAAAACATCTTTTGCAAGACATGTTTTTGCTGTAATAGCAGAGCCGAGAAATGTGGAATGTGTTAGTTACTATTTATTACGTTGCACCAAAGAGAGGATGAAGCTAACAAAGAATGAAACAAGCGATGAAATTATGTTTCCCATAGGTTAGTAGTATACATTTATGTTTAATTTATTACAATTGAGGTTCAACTTGCGATGGAATTATGTGCACATTTATGGTTAATTTCACATCTAGATATATGTTGTTGAACTTGTCTGTGCAGGTTCAATTGTTGTGCAAGGAACATATTTGAAGCAAATCAAAATATTAAAACATGGGATTCATTTTATTGATTATCAACCTAACAACATGGTTTATCAATATAGCCATCATGTAATTGCCATTGTCCTATCTTTTCATCTAGTGAGAGGACGTGGGGTTTGTAAGTGGAGACTTGATACTGGTGACCATGAGAGAATATTAAATGTTATCCAAGAGCGAGCCGAACCACTTGATGTGGAATAAAACACGCATGAAATATGTTCTGTACTAAATTTATGACGGGCGAGATCGGAGGTTTTCTTAGCTCCATTCTTTCCTACCAGTGCCCGTAGTGAATGGAGCAATTTTTTAAAATTTATAATATCTCAAAAATGTCTTCAGGATGCGTATCATGCATGTTGCAATAGTTTAGTTTTACCTAGTTGATTAATTAGGTCATGTGGATACTTATTTAGTTGAATATGAATGTGTAGATCATGCATGTTGCAATTACTTAATTCTAGGATAATTTAATTTTATAAAACTGTTCATTAATTTTACGTTCCATAAATACTTTATTAGGATCATTCATAGAATAAACTGAAAAAATTAACTTGGATTGATTGAAAACATGTACAAACATATAAATTAAACATGTAAAAAGAATTAACTTGGATTGATCAAACATACATTACAAAGAATTAACTTGGATTGATCAAACATGTACACATATATATTAAACACATACATCAAACATGTATAAGCATGAACTACATCATCAAATCATAGGTCAAGTATTTAATCATCAAATGTCTAGGTCAAGTTAAAGTATAGTTCACAATATCTCAAACATCAATCACTAGATCAAGTATATAACACGTGTACGTGTTAAGATCAATGAATCATAGATTGAAAGTACATGTAAACATGATACACGTGTATAGAGTGAAAGTATATAACACGTGTGAAACATCAATCATAGATCAAGTATGTAAAGATCAATCATAGACCAAGTATGTAAACATAAAACATAGAGATCAAGTATTGTAAGCATGAAACATGTGTCAATCACGTCAAACATAGATCAAAGTTTACAATACATATGTCAATCGACTCTAGAGTCTAGAAATGAAATATAACATCAAATGTATGTATGTATGTATGTCTAGATCAAATATGAAAGTGCTTAGGACTCATCATGACGACTCCTCACTAAGCGGACAGACCCAGAGTGACTATCATGATGTGAAGGATGTGCAGAGCCCTACAAAGAAAGAGATATAAATTAATATATAAATGTACACATCTTTTTAAGTTCGATAAAATATTACAAGAAAACATGTTATAAAGTGTGTAAACACATGTACTACATGTACACACATCAATAAATTAAAAACCCACATGTCCACTACTGATGTCATCATCGAGTGAGTCCCGACAATGTACACGATCAGTGCTCAAAGCAGGGGTAACAAGAGGCATATCTGGGAGAGAATATATATATATA
>MU226473.1:131071-154882 GCA_018584345.1 Thuja plicata
TATATATATATATATATATATATATATATATATATTGAAATCTTGAAAATTATTAAAAAATAAAAATAAAAAATATTAATTAAATTTACATGCTAGATGAAATATTAAATAATTAACTTAAATTGTAACATTAAATATATAATATGATAATTTATATCTGTGTAGATGGTGGCACTTGATAGTACTTAGACTCCGTAACCTTGATCCTATCAACCAAGAAATCAAGATTTTGCTGTGTCTGGTCCAAGGTCAACTCTACATCTGCAACAAGATTAGAATGCACACATCTCTCTAATGATTAATGCAACGAACTACCCAAATGAGATGACATGAAATTCGTATCATCATGTGTCAGGGAATCTAGGTAACCCGTAGTGGTCATGTTGAAGTCAACATCCTTAAGGCCAACATCAGAGAACTGGTGCCCTGCACTAACTGAAGGGCATGTACGTTGTGCCTATCCCTTTGTAACAATAGAGGTCAGTAGGTGGATCCTCACAAGCAGTGCCACTATGGCCACGGTCTAGGTGAGAAGGATGTGGTTGAGCGTATTTGACAGTACCCTCACAAGCTCTAACATTCGATATGGGGATATCATGCTCTGCTGCTATAAATGCATATGCATCCAACAGATCCTTAGCCAAACTAGGCAATGTGACCCATGCCATCTCTCATGTAAGTCCCTCTAGGCTCGAAAGTTAAGGGATGTCCGTTGCAGTATACATGTCATGTGCGGTCCCGCTAGAGGATGCTCCACCTGACGATATGGAGTGTCGTCGAGACATCAAGTACTGACCAACCTGATCACTAAATATGGATGCGGCAACTACTGCAATGTCCCCCACACTATCAATCGCACCTCGAAGTTGGGTGCTACGAATAACATCATCTACAACAACACCCAATGAAGGAGCTATAGCAGGTGCCCTCTAACCAACAATGGCCCTATGTACTGGCCTCTGGCGATCAACTCGACGAAAAGCATCTCTATCAACAAGTCGATAGATCTATATATATGTATACCTGAAAGATTTTATTTATTGTCAAATGAAGTCTACATATATGTTTTCCTAATTTAATTGAAAATAAAATGAAAGTACACATTTCGCTACATTATTTCAAAGTAAAATCAATTACAAAAATTACATTTAAATGTAAATAAACGTGCACTACACACACACATGTGCATGTATATATATACATTTGCACATACATACATGTACGCGCACATATACATACATACATGTGAAAATCTAAAGTACATACACACACACACACACACACACATATATATATCTGTGTGTGTGTGTGTGTGCGCACGCGCCCACATAAATATACATGTATACACACATACACATATATACACATGTATACATATATATGTGTGTACATATACATATACATACATGTATATACACACATACATGTATATATACATATGTAAATGTATATATATATACATAAACATGTATATACACATATACACATATATACATGCATATACATATACATATACATGTATATACATGATATATACATGCATATATACATACATGTGTGTGTGTGTGTGTGTATAATGCAAATCGAAAATAAAAAACAATAAATAATGCAAATCGAAAATAAAATACCTTAGAAAACGATGTTTGAAAATCGGAAGCCCCACAACTTTCAACCCCACCGAAACTGTGAAAATGAAAGTGACAGTTTGGGCGGGCTTAAAAACCCCACCAAAACTTTTACTTCCTAACTTTTGATTGAAAGTAGGGAAGTACTTTCGATCGGAAGTTACTTACTGTATCGTCTTAAAATGGAAGCACTTCCATTTTGGTAGGTTTAGCACCCTCATTTAGTACACTTGCATGTTAGATTTGCATTTAGGATGCATCTGCACTTGATTCTGCATTTCTAGGTGAAATTAGGGTTAGGATCTTGTGGATTCTCCTTAATTTCCCTCTTTGTGGCTTTATTTTTAGGTAGAACCTATGTATTGGCTCTCCTAATCTTCATCATACCTCTTCTATGGCCTATGTGCCTCTCCCCAGCACTCTGGTGTGTTTTCTCACCTTCCTAGGTCCTCGATTGACCTGGGAATCTTACAGATTTCTTAAGGTGACCTGCCTGAAACCTGAGGTCACGGTTGAGGTCGATTCTGACCTAGGTCAGAATCCAGGTCGACCTTGACCTAGGTCAAGGTCGAGGTCGATTTTGACCTCTGTTAGGTGTTGGTCCTTGCTTTCACATCTGGAACATATCGGGGCCCTAAACTTAAAAATAGGTCCCCGGGTCCGGGTGCAGAAGTGTTTTCTCCAATATTCGAATTACTACATCCCCTCCTTGGTTGGTGATTGTAATTGGACCATAATTCAAGGCAAAATTTGAATTTGGGTCCCTTGCATTGCCCTAGGAGGTCTACCTTGAGATCTCTATATAAACACTCTCTTTTGCCTTCATTATACAGGATGGCACAACAAGATCACTACGATATTATGATGCATATTGTGATGATATGATGATGCAAGAATGCAAGAGGATGATATAGAAGGACAAGATATGATGATGCCTTGATACAAACAAGCACTTTTGTGGACAAAACCATTTTAGATCTTCATTGGAGCAAGAAAGAGTTCTTCAAATCCTTCCTTCTTCATTGATCTACTTTCATTCAACATTCAAACATTCAAAGGATACAACCATGGGGTAGCGATTACAGATTGTGAGTTTGATAGGAGTACTTTAGCCTTGGGGGCTTGGTATGATTTCTTTATCATATTCAAATCTATGCGTTGCTTTCTCATTTCAATTCATGCTAGGGTTTCAATCTAGAAGATTAGATCTTGGTATTGCACATTCAAAGCTCTTCCTACGAGCAACACACCCATACATTCTATTACATTTGGCTATTCGTGGAGGTGGAAACCACCAAAACAGGGGTTTGACTAAGGCAAAACCTTATATAGCCACCCCAAAACACCCTTTTTCAGATATGTACAGTCGTTGTTTCAGGTGTTGCAGGTTAGATTCGGATACCCTTTTCGGCAAACTTCCGGGATCCGGAAATAGATTTTTTGTCAGACTGTGCAGGTCAAAGGTGACATTCATTTTTGGGTCAAAGGTGACATTCATTTTTGTGTCAAAATCGACCTGAGCCAGATCTGAAAAAGATTTCTGGGTTTTCTCCGTCTCTGCGTTTCTGTTCCAGATCCGGTTGCAGATTTTTCGGAAACTTGACACAGACACCAGAAAACAGGTATTTCCAGATCTAGTATAATGTGAGGTATGTATTTAAATCCTTTATTCTTTGCAATACTTTCAAATCTATATTTCCATTTCAATAATATAGTACACAAAAAAACTAAAACAAATGTAAAGGGTGATTAGTATGTGACATCGAATCTTTGGTTCTAAACCCTAGTAGATCTACCATACCACCTTTTTATCCTTTACATTTTGGTGAACCCGCGATAGACAACTCTTTCTTTTTGGTGTTAGATTTTCATTTTATGTTAGATCTTGCATGCATATAGAAGTAGATTTCTTTTATGCTCTTGCATTCATATTTCAAAAATATACAAAAATTACAAAATTTCTTTAAAAACGCAAAAACATTTACATGCTTGTAATTTTACTTTGTGTTCAACATGTATGACTTTTGTTTTGAATACTTTGACAAGGCTTTTATTGCACAAGAGGATAGATCCCTTAATGAGGTACATGGAAGTGAGGATGAAAATGGTTTGAATGAGATCTCCATTGATCCTATTCCTATTTCATCCTCCTCCACAACCTCTCCAATTGACCTTTACTATAGGGTGTGTGCATGGTTACCTTCATGTTCCACTATTTGCAACATTGATAAACCTAGAATGTTATATCCTAAACCTTTGATGACGGTAAAAGGATGTCCTTGAATAACTATTAAGGGTAAACCTAGAGATCCTTTGGATTTCTTTGATAACACAAATTCTGTTTCACATGCTTATCGCACACAGAATAATCCTCAACCTACTGTTCCAACATCTTTACCTCCTTCTCAACCCATGCTTCCTAAAACACCTAGGCTACCTTCTTCCTTTAAGGAGTATGACTTAGTCGAACAATTACGCGCTACTCTTGCTAAGATATCTTTATGGGAATTGCTTCAAACTTCTCTGACATATCATGAGGCTTTGCAAAAAGCTTTATCTACTCTTCCTGCTCCACTTCCTAACCAAAAGAATATCAATTCATTTTTGGAGTGCATGCATACTATGCCTTATGTACCTCCTATTGTGTTTACCGATGATGACTTACCTTCTGTTGAGGTGCATAATCAATATGATGCTCTCATGGTTGTTGTTTCTATTAATCAGAGTATCATTCGTAGAACATTAATCGACAATGGATCTGGGCTTAATGTTTGTGGCATGGATATGCTTAAGGCAATTAAGGCTGATTTTACAACTATTCAATCGGATAATGTCCCTATTCATGGATTTGATAATATCGCAAAGAAAACTTTGGGCATTATTGTGCTACCTATTAAGGTTAGTCCAGTTCTTCTCAACACACCTATTCATGTTATGACTGGACCTCTCAATTATAACCTTTTGTTAGGAAGACCTTGGTTACATACTATGCATGCAGTTCCTTCTACTCTTCATTGTAAGGTTAGGTTCATTTATAACAATTTAATGTATATGCTACATGCGGATGATGCGCCGAATCCTTGCTTATATGCAGAATATGTCAAGGTTTCTGAACCTATACAACCAAGTAAGGAACCTAAGCAACCACCTGAGGTTAAACAAATTGAAACTCCATCTTCTTCTTTGACCGGGGATGATTGGGGAACGTTGGACTTTAATCCTTCTTTTATTGGAGAATATAAAGTTTTTTATTTAGAATTTATGAAACAACAAAGTGGGTTTG
This sequence comes from Thuja plicata, assembly GCA_018584345.1. Classification (NCBI taxonomy): domain Eukaryota; kingdom Viridiplantae; phylum Streptophyta; class Pinopsida; order Cupressales; family Cupressaceae; genus Thuja; species Thuja plicata. The sequence goes on from MU226473.1 coordinate 135,980, forward strand.
AAAAACAAGTTTTAACTCCTTCCCCACTTTCTGAGGAATTAAAAAGTAAATTTGTTGCTGCTTCACTTGAAGAAACAATTGAGACAATAAAACCAGATTGCTATGACATTGTGACATATGTCGCTCCTTTGACTCAATCTGATATGGCCGATAGATATGGTTTTGGCTATCATCTACTCAAGAAATTAGGATTCAACGGGAAAGGATGTGGTAAATATGAACAAGGCATACAAGTGCCCTTGGACAACGAAGTTTATGATTATACATATGGGTTAGGGTTTAATCCTTATAAACAACCATCGGCTTTTCCTCTTAATGTCAATCACATATGTGGTGGACATTTGAAGTTGGTTAATCCGCTTCTCCTCGACATGGATCAAAAACCTAGTTTGGATATTTTTCCCGAGGATGAAGCCCTAGCAGATTTTTTAGGGGCTTATGAGGATCTACCTATGTTTCATCATAAAAGAAGAAAGCCCGTCTGAATAATGAAGCCTATTTTGGAGAACATGATGAACAAGATATTTCTCCTTTGCCAATGGATTCTCCCATGCAAAGTAATTTGTTAATAACTGAGACTATTGAGGTTCAAGTGGATGTGAATGACTCTGACAAGACAATCAAAATTGGGAAATGTTTGAATCAAGATGAACATGATCAATTGGTTTCCCTCTTGCTTGAATATAAGGATATATTTGCTTGGATATATTTGGATATGTCGGGTATAGATCCTAAGATTGTTACTCACAATATTGTTCTCAAACCTAATGCTAAACCTGTGAAATAGAAAATCCGAAAGATGAATCCAGACATTGCCTTATTAGTTAAGGCCGAAATTGAAAAATTATTAGGTGTTGGGTTCATCCGCTCTATTGATTACTCTAAATGGATTTCCAATATTGTGACTGTTTCTAAAGGAGAAAATAAGATAAGGATGTGCATTGACTATCGAGATTTAAATAAGGCATCCTTAAAAGATGATTTCCCGTTACCTAATATTGATATGATTGTGGATTCAACAACGGGTCATGCTTTATTGTCTTTTATAGATGGTTTTTCGGGTTATAATCAAATCTTTATTCTTATCGAAGACCAACTTAAGACCACATTTATAACACCTTGGGGAACATTTTGTTGGGTCATGATGCCTTTTGGATTAAGAAATGCGGGAGCAACTTATTAGCGCACTATGACTTTGATTTTTCATGATTACATTCATAAGATTCTGGAAGACTATGTGGATGATATCTTGGCAAAATCTATATAAAAAGAGGATCATGTTTTTATTTTACAGCAAATATTTGGAAGAATTAGGAGTTATAATATGAGATTGAATCCTAAGAAATGTGCCTTTGGAGTTGATTCTGGTAAATTATTAGGATTTATAATCTCTAAGTGGGGCATAGAGGTTGATACTGAGAAGATTGATGCTATTGTTGATATGCCTCCTAAGAATATTTCTCAATTATGCAGTTTACAAGGAAAAATTCAAGCCATTCGTCGCTTTGTTTCTAACTTAGTCGATAGAATTGTTCCTTTCACTTCCTTGCTTAGAAAAGATACCATTTTTTCTTGGAATGAGGAATGTAAACAATCCTTTGAACAATTTAAGAAGTATCTCGCCAATCCTCCTACTTTGCAACATGCTCAATTTAATAAACCCTTTTATCTATATACTTCCGCTACTCCGAATGTCGTGAGTGCATTGTTGGCTCAGCATGATAGTGAAGGTAAGGAAAGACTGGTATACTACATTAGTCAGACTTTACTTGATTATGAAATGAGATATATCGACTTGGAAAGACAATGCTTGGCTTTAGTTTATGCTTGTCAAAAACTCGGGCATTACCTATTGAATGTTAAGGTCAATTTGATTGTTAAATTTGATCCTTTAAAACACCTTTTCTCAAAGACTGATCTCTCTGGCTGTCTGACAAAGTGGGTGATGTTACGTACGGAATTCGATCTTAATTTCATTTTTCAAAAGTCAATTAAAGGACAAGCTTTAACTGATTATTTAGCTGAAGTTCCTTGTCCTCATTCTGATACATGCTTTACCTCAATAGAATTCCCTGATGAGAGCATTCTAGCTATTAAGCAAGAGGATGTTTGGGAATTATATTTTGATGGTTCTAGATGTAGGACAGGTTCTGGTGTTGGCATTATCTTGGTCCCTCCTACAAAGAAACCGATCCCTATGTCATATAAATTGACCTTTCCTTGTACTAACAATATTACCGAGTATGAAGCTCTTATAGCTGGCTTACAAGCAGCTGCATCTTTCATATTAAAAACTTGGAAATCTATGGGGATTCACAATTGATTGTGGAGAAAATCAAAGGAGGCTATTAGACTAAGAATGATAAAATGACGCAATATAGAGATTTGGCTCTTGATATTCTTTCACAATTCTCTTCCTATACGATTCAGACATTACCTAGGAAAGATAATCGACATGTGGACGTCATGGCAAGCGCAGCTTCTTTGGTTTGTCTCGAGAATAATGCCGAAGACTTTCAATTTACTATACATACTCTTAAACACCCTACAATTTCTAATAAGGTTACTGCTGATTGTTTCAACTTGCATTTGGATGAATGATATTCGCATATCTTTCATTTTTTGAAAGATGGTACTTTTCTTGAATCAACAAGAAGGAACATGCGTAATCGTATTAGGAAGCTTGCAACACGTTATATCATTCTGGGAGATACGCTTTACAAACGCTCTTATAATGGTTTGTTATTAAGATGTCTCGGTAGAACCGAAATTCTGATAGCTTTAGCAGAAGCTCATTCTGGTTCTTGTGGGGGACATTTTGGTGGGAAGTCTTTAGTCAATAAACTTTTTAGAATGGGATACTTTTGGCAAACAATGGAACAAGATTCTTTCATGTTTGTTAAGAAGTGTCCTCAGTCTCAGCAACACAGTAATTTAATTCATGCTCCTGCTCGTGAGCTTCGTAATCAAGTTGCTCCATGGCCTTTTAGTATTTGGGGTTTTGATCTTATTGGAAAAATCTCACCAGCTTCTTCTCAAGGACATGCATACATCCTGACAGCGACAGATTACTTTACGAAGTGGGTGGAAGCTATTCCTCTTCGTTCTACTACCGCGGATGTTATTTGTGATTTCATCCTTAATCATATTATAGCACTATTTGGTATTCCTTCAACGATAGTTTCGGATAACAACACTTCTTTCAAGAAAAAAGAAGTCACGAAATTCTTGGAGAAATATCGTATTCGGCATAGATTTTCTACTCCCTACTATCCTCAATCTAATGGTCAAGCTAAAACATCGAATAAAGTTATTGAGCAAATCTTAAGGAAAACAGTTAATAAGCATGCGAAAGATTGACATACCCAACTTACCTATGCTTTATGGGCTTATAGGACTAGTGTTCGTACTGCCATGGGTACTTCTCCTTATAACCTTGTGTATGACACTGATGCTATTATGCCATTAGAATTAGAAATACCTTCTTTGCGTGTTTCATTTCATGGGATAATCGACAAGGATACTTTTCAGGAACAACGATTACAGGAATTAGAAATATTGGATGAACAACGAATAAATGTTTTGGAACATACAAAGGCTTATCATAAATCACTTCAGAAACAGTATAATCATGAGGTGATTGAACGGTCATTTTCGGTAGGTGATTTAGTCTTGTATGAGAATCAAAGGAATGTGAATGCTTTACCTGACGAAAAAGGGAAATTTAGCCCTAATTGGCTTGGACCTTTTGTGGTCATTGAGGACTTTGCTTCGGGTGCTTATAAGATTGCTAATATGGATGGTGTCCCTTTTAAGAAACCTATTAATATTATGCATCTCAAACGTTATTATCCCTAGTACATTCTTTCTTTGTGAATTTATGTATTCTTTATAGAATAGTTATGTTTGTTTTATAGGCATGTGATTTTAGCAAATTACATTTGAATACATTCATACATGTCTTCGTTCTTTCTTTTTGTTACTTTTTATGTATTGGTGAAAAATGCAGTAATCAATCACAAAACTAACTGGGCAAAGAAAAATCTTCATATATATATAACTTCTATGAGTTTGATACATATATGGCACATGTGCCCTATCTATCAATCTTTGTCTCTACACTCTGAGGGTCGATGGCTCCCAGCTCTCTCTTGTCTATGATGTGAAGCTGCGGATCTTGGTACGGAAGTCCGTGTGCGGCTCCTCAACATGCTCATCTCATAGATACGTTCCTGGGCTCTCTGTAGGTCAGCCATCAATTTCTCTTCTCTCTCTTTGCATAACCTTAGCTCTCGCTGGACGCATGCAAAGACATCTGCATGTCTGTCGGGATCTCTCTGTCCAATGAGGGACTCTCGCTCGCTAGCTGGCAGTCGGTAGGATATACATGTATCCTTCAGGACCTCAGATATAAAGCTCCTCCGCTCCGCTACGCTAGCTGCAGAATTCAAACATATTTATCTTTGAGTACTTTTTAAAAAAAACATTCAGTTAAAATATTCAAATATAATGCATGTTTCATACCTGGATCTCCCTCCTAAGCGTCACCAAAGGATCTAGATGGTGGGGGCATGGAGTGACTGCTCGATCCGCGCTCGCTATGTCTGGGTCTTGGAGGTGGTGTCTCTGTATGAGCGCGGGGAGGTCGTCGTGATCTCAATGGTACAGCATTAACAACATGCTCATCTGCAAGAGAGTGCAAACTAGATTTCAATTACAATTTTTTTTTTCAAATTAGATTTATAGGTAAGAGAGTGCAAACTGCAAAGTAAAGCTAGATCGCAAATCTCAAATATACGTCCGATACAGAATAACATTTCTGCACAGTAGTTAGTTAGTATTCCGTAAAATTAAAACCCCCCTTTTGTTGTGCTTTGAATGATGCCCATATTGGCTCAGGCTGTGAATTGTAAATAGCTGATAAAATTTCTCAATGTCTATCCTACCCTGTTCTCTTTGAGGCATTCTGTCAAACACTTATAAGTGTTTTATGCCTGGTCATTTCAAACAAAAACCATCTTACTGTTATGCTTTGATACCCCGTTCTCTTTGATGCATTTTGTCACACAGTTCATGTGCCTTTGTCTGTGCTTCCACATTTTGCATACATGTCTACCAGAGCATTTCCATCTAAAAAACATAAAAAAAAACTCTTCTATCCTTTATACTTTGATGGATGCCCATTTCCTGATCCAAAGCTCCATTTTGGTATAGACAGGGAGGTTGTTGCCAAGGTTGCAGCTTTACACTTGCCAATTGCATTTATAACACCACTTGTTATTTTTCTTTTGCTTTTACATTGGATCAATATCTTGGATTCATAATTTAATTAAATAGGTGAATCCACTAAGTCTAAGACCAATTCCAACTCTTAATTATGTCATATTATTCTATTCAAAACTTGTCTAACCTAGTTATCACTAGCCTATTTATCCTAGATAAGATCAAAATAGTGATTATGTCTCCAATACAAGATCGTTGGGATGATCACATGTAATCATTTCAGATTTTAATTTACTACATTCTAAAGAGACGTGGATGGTGTCGCTGGACCGTGGAACATTCATTGTTAGAAGACAATAGCAGTATTAAAAAGGAGGGCATTAAAAAATACAGCTACAAGAACATTCTTCTTGCACATTACATAGCGTATTGGTGGCATTTTTGTGTCACAAAAGTGAGAAGAAATCATGCCCAAGGCTGACTTTGGCGAGCTATAGCTGGTGGCATTTCATTTTGGTTTTCCATGAATCTGTACCCAATTCAATCGGTCCTAGGTAGGTGAAAAGATATAACGTATAACTTTGAATTAAACCCTGCTTAGGCATATGCATCACCAATTGCAATCAAGGGATCAAATTTTGATGCAAGTCATCCCTTGAATAGAACACTATTGTTCATTGTGGCATCTTATCCATGCCATCATTTGCATTGAATATGTCACAGAATCTATCAAATAGTTCATGTGCCCTTTTCATGTAGTATTTTCTACATACATGTCAATTCTAGCAATCACAGCCTCCTCAAACTAGGATATTCCAAATGGTTTTCTATGTTTCTATAGCCAATTCAATAGATACTAGCTGAGTGGAAACTCCAAGGTGAAAAGGTATAAGTTTGATTGAAGCCCAGTTTAGGCATGTGCGTCACCAATTACAGTCCAAGGGATCAGAATTTGAAGTGAGTCATCCCCATGAAAAAAATATTATATTATTCATTGTGGCATTTTTTCTAACAAGCGAACTTGCTTTCTTCAAGCTTCCACAATGACAAATATGTGAATCAATCCCTGCACTTACACCTGCTACATTGATCCTTGCAACAATACTGCCTAACATCTAACCTTGAAGAAACTGAAAATTATATATCTTTTCTTGGAAAATTTAGGTGGGCAAGACTATGAGAAAGAACAATCCAGGAGTAAAATGACCAGTAATGATTTTAACAATAATATATTTAAACATTGGTTTTCATAGCAGCAACTGAATTGCACTTGAAACGAATTGTTACTGTGGCATAGTTGTTTTCAAAAAATTATTTGAAAATAAATAATATCACACTCCTCTTTATATAGGTTGCAATGCTAAGACAACAGTTATTCAATTCCATTGCACCTGGTGGACTTGCTGGTGACAGAAGGGAGGTATCCTGCCTCAGCTTTTCCTTTCAGTTCACAACAAACCTGGAAAGAGAGAATAAAGATATTGATCTGCCTGGTCAGAAGGTGTTTAGCATGGTTTTTATACACAATAGTTTTCATTGTGCTGTTTTTGCGATTCTAGCTTTACTAAAGTTGTTACCAGATATTAATTATTTGTTACAGGTAATGGTTGCAACCGTTTGTTGTGAGGAAATAGAAAATGAAAAACTTGCCAACTTGACATCTGATCAGATACTTAGTTACTGGTTAATTAATAATAGGAAAAGTCTTGTTTGCAGAGGTTTCCCTTGGTTTGTCGTAATATTGTTCAGCGTTGGCATGAGCTGGAAGAAGCTGTACAATATGAGCTGGTATCATCATTTGGGAGGAAACTAAGCTCCATTTTAGACAATTATTTATCAGAGTAAGTTTTTAATCCAACTCAATAAATCTGGTCAGTACATACTTCAGATTTTCCTTTGCATACTTAGCTTGTCTGAGGAGCAGTTCATTTGAATCTCCCGACGTTATCACTTGTTTTTGTGCATTTTGTTTTAACTCTTATAACAAGAGATTCTTGTAATTAAAAGAAGCTAGATAGTTTAATTACTTGTGAGATATGTTTCTAAGGGTTCAGTGTACCCTCTAAATTCATTTAACAATCAGAAAGTGTCGTAGCAAACTTTTATGGCATTTTTAGTTATCATATTCTCAATTCCCAAAATCTCATCTCACATTCACCAAAAAAAAGCTTGCAGAATGATCATCTAATGTTGGTGAAAAAGCGCGGAGATGATGCTCCTGTAAATCAGCACATTGAGCAATTGGATCAAGAAAACAGAGAACTGCAGACACCCTAAAAAATTGCAAAATCTTTGAATTTTCACTCCAGAACCATATACAAGTGATAGGTACTAGGCATATTGCACATTGTACTATGGACCAAGATAAAAATATCTTTGTCCCCCAACATTATATTGAAAATTAGCAAAGATATAGGATATGTTTCAAGTTTGTTTAAGACTTGCAAAGTTCGAAACATAAAAGTTTTGTTTCAAGTTTCTATTTCAATTTGTCTAGTTTCTTCCCTTGCCATTTTGCATTCTAAACTACCATGCATTGTATATAATATATATTTTATTGCCATTCTATTGCATAAAGTTTAAACAGCTAGAGTAATCTTGTATTATAAATAGATTGAAATGATATGAATAATCCACTTCAACATGTTCCATAAATTTTAAAAAAATTCAAATGTATTGCAGTTGAAATGAAAATTGAACAAATGAAACCCTACTTAAGAATCACCATGGTTAGCCATTGCCAAGCTATGTGCAACTGCAATGGCTTGTGATTGCTTATGTTCCTCATTTACAATGGCATGGTTCATTAACAAAACCACTGCCCTCTTTAACTTTGCCCTACAATGACCATAGACTGATAGACTTGGCATCTGTTTTGGTCGTTCAGAGCACCAAATTTGTTGACAAGTGTGTATGAAGGTGCAGCAATAGATGAGCTCAATGAAAGCACAGTAGTAGAGGTCATTTTTGTTAAAAACTCAAATTATTCCAAGTGGGTCTGCAGAGAATGCAGACGGGTGTCTAGAAATGCATTAATGGATTGGTGAAACAAGACCTTTGGAACATAGTATGGACAACCATCAAAGGATAGATAAGGGATCTTTTTGTTGGATGTTATCATTGCATTTGCCCTTTAATTGCAGCCCCTAAGCATGTATACAAAATGTGGAAGCATAGACAAGGCAAGTGCAGATTCCAGATATCTTACGTAAAACAAGTACCATAACCCTGAAAACTGATGCTGAAAACTTATTAAATAGTCAGTCATAACCGTGTTCCAAGCCTTTTAAACATGGCACAAATGTTCACACATTATGCTTTAGGCACAAATCTATCTTCTATTTCCGACAAAAGGCAGGGACTCCAGCTCCTTCAGAGCTCTTGTTATCTTATAATTATAGATAAAATATATTATTGATATAAAAAAATTGAAATCATAAAGGATTCTAAATAATCCATTTAATATAAGAGGTCAAACTCAATCCATCCTTTACAAATCTCCTTGTTTTTGTTTTTGCAAAGAAAAAATATAATTGTTAAGTATATTAAAACAGGAAAGGGCCTCATTTCCTAAGCAACAGGATATCCTTATGAGGGCCATTACACCAACATTCTATACAAGGGCAGATGTCGCAGATTGGGCCAGAGATCATTGAACTTCATTCAATACATTTTTCTCTAAAACTAACAAAGGGATTTCCAAGGAATAGGGCATCACGTAGGTCGGATTAGAATATTTACCTGTCTCAACGACCTCCTCCAAAGAATTTGCCTGAAGCTTGCCCTTTTTCATCATCTCCAATCCAACGCTCATGGCAAAAGGGTGTGTTGCGAATCTGTTTTCCCTCATTCAACACTTCCAGACAGAGCGCAACTGCCACAGAAATTCCGGCGGCATCAGCTTTAGTGTTTCATACCAGAGCGGAAACGGGCTGTACTTAGGTTGGAACCCTCATTTTAGGATTATGAATTTAAGTTAAATACGTTCTATAATTAATATTAGATATTTAGTTGCTGCCCTAGGCCGTAGGAGCTGTATGTCACTTGTTATTAACAATTTTTTTAAAGAAAATTAGACATAATACTCATATTTTAAAAATGTTTATCTTAATTAATGTAGAGATACAATTTTTTTAACAAAATTAATTTTCTTTAATTTCATTAAAGCTAATGCTGGAGGGAAAAGGGATAAAGATATACCATTAACAAACGCACCTTGGTGTGCAATGGGTACGTCGAAGAGGAATGAAAGATCGGTTAGAGAAAGTTTTGGTTTTGTATAATTGTTGTGGATGAGGATAAAATAGAAAATGTTGATACTTATGGTAGTTGTAGATTTGTAAAAATTGCTAAGGCAACCCATGCTTCAAATAAAAAGTTAACAGAGGAAAACAACCTAAAATTCCTTCCCCTAATAATGAAGAGTACCCGTCCAAGTTTGATAACAAGTTTGTAGACGTCAATGACGATGATTTGAAGGAGGATGACATTGAAGATGAAGATGGGCATGGATAAATATAATCTTATGTCTAATATTCTTTTCAAACCTTCTAAATGATTTTAATTTTTAGTTTGGTAAAAATATTAATGGATGCACAACAACATATGTTGAACGTGGAAATTGTTTGCCTATTTTGATTATTATATCATAAAATAGACAAGATATTTGTTTGACTCTACATGTAATACATTAAAGTAGAATACTATAGGAATACCCATAACCTATTTTCTTGTTTGTCTAACTTCAAAAATTTGTTGTGTAGTTTAACCTCATCACGATTTATGGTTAACATGGTTGCTTAGGGGAGAATTGATAGACTAGTTTACACTGGATATATGCTCAATGCATATTAACTTTCCCTTGTTCTGGTTCTTAATGTGGCAATTAATCTTGTTCAGCCATAGTCAATAACTATGGGGAGACTAGTAGCTCCCTAGATCTATGCAAGAATTTGGCAGCACAAACAAGGCCCCAGTGAAATATTTTACAAGATGTCTCAAAAAGGTGTCGCTTTATGGAGTACAATGAGTACAAGATTTGTAGAAATTATGAACTTTCGACCCTCTCATGCCTTCTGGATGCCCTCTGCAAGTAATGTTTTATGATATACATGGAAACACTTCACCTGCAAACTACATTTGAATTGAAGTTTTTGGCAGAAGTGATGGGGTGTCATTTCTAGCACTTTTAGCATAGCATGGCGGCGAATTCACAGAATTGCCTAAAATGGTTCACCTATGTGGACCAAACAAAGCCTCGTATGGTTGGCTTGAATGTAATAAACAAAGCCTGTTTGAGTTTATTTCATTCCAAGTTGCAAAACTGCTCTACCTCCCTCATTCTCTGTGGTATCATAAAATATTGAGCAACTGCCATCTTTGGATGGTCCTTACGCTTTAATTTACAAATCAATACCACTTTGTGGCAGTCTTATCATTTAGAGTAAATTGGGACTAATGCTAATTTCTTCAATGGATAGAATTGGAAAAGTAGAAGTTTAGGGCCCGTTTGGGGTTGGAATTAGACTGGAAATGGCATTATCTAATTTTGGATAATTCCAAATTCTATGTTTGGGTCCATGAATAAAAATGGAATTGGAATTTACGAAATTCTGATTTTGTCCCAAAATGGCAAATCAATTTTCCACCTAAATAGGTGGAATTAGAATTTTAATTCCAACTCCAATTTTTACAAAAGCAAATTTAATATCTCGTCGGATTTGTGACATGATAGATGTGTAAATGTGTGTATGTGTACATGTGTGTATATGTGTATATATATGCAAATGTGTATATATACACAAATGTGTGTATCTATGTGTATGTGTGTATATATACACGTGTGTGTGTATATGTGTATGTGTGTATGCATGTATATGTGTAAATGTGTATATGTGTATATATGTGTAAATATGTATATATACACAAATGTGTGTATATGAGTAAATATGTATATATACACAAATATGTGTGTATATGTATATATATACACACAAATATGTGTAAATATGTATATATACACAAATGTGTGTATATGTGTATGTGTATATGTATAAATATGTATATATGTGTGTATATGTGTATATGTATGTATATGTATATATACACAAATGTGTGTATATATGTATATGCGTATATGTGTGTATGTGTATATGTGTATATGTGTAAATATGTATATCTACACAAATGTGTGTATATGTGTACTTGTGTAAATGTGTGTGTGTGTGTGTAAATATGTATATATACACAAATGTGTGTGTGTGTGTGTGTAAATATGTATATATACACAAATGTGTGTATATGTGTGTATGCCTATTTAGACACACATGTGTGTGTATATATATACACGTGTATGTATGTGTGTATATATACACACATATTTACACTGTATTAAAAAAATTAAGAAATAAATAATTAAAATTATTTATGCATCTTCTCAGTCATCTTCTGGGTGAACCAAACTGGTCCAGCCCATATTCCGAAAATCATTTATAGGATATGTTTCTTCCAGAATTGTAGCATCTTCCAAAATTGACCATATCCAGCATTTGGTATTCCAGCACTCAAACAGGCCCTTAGGGTTTTATATATAGATCTTGAATTCGTCAAATAGTCTAGCTGAGACAAGTGCTAAAGAAATGACGTACTCTAGTTGTCTCTCGCAAAGTTCCCATGGTTAAGCAATGAGCAAATTCCATTTGTCTTGTGACTCTAATCAAGAGTGTTGTCGTAGCCACTAATCGTGATACAAACAAATTGATGACATGATAAATGGCATAAATAAAGTGATGGAAATATGAATGGTTCAGATTATTTCGATGGTCGTCCTTCTCTCTACAAAATTGTTGGTTGTTGGATGAAACAATGACCACTTCTCTTTCATATAAGAAATGATTTCAACTCAATTAAAACTAGCACTTGCACCAAAAGAAGGTGCAAGGGAGACACCGATAGGTATTTTATGTGGAAGCATAATGTAAGCTTAACATAATATTCTTTAAATCACCAAAGAATTATGCAATATGTTGTACTGCCCCTACTTTATGAGCCTTAAAGATGAGTTGAATAATGATAAGGATCAATAATTTCAGTTCCTATTGAAGGCTAGATGAGAACTAATTAGAGAAATGATCTTTAGCTTTTAGAATATAGTTGATCCACCTATATGAAGGCCCTTGATGCTTGATTGAAACTCAATTAGGGGAGACCAAGTGAATAATGAACTGAAACAACTACACAAATATTGTGGTGTACCAGATCCAACTCATCATGCACATCTTTAAAATTCTCAAAGATAACATTCACACAAACTCAGGTCAGATTATAAGGAACGTGACATCCCTTCCTTTGTCAATTTTAGTTTTTGGCTCATTTGCCAAAGAAAAAAGGAAAAAAAACCCCAAACAATACCTTTCCCATTTTGATTTGTTATAAGGTTGAGTCATTTGAATTAAGTTGTGAACTTAATTAAATACAATAATTGATGCATTGCAATGTTATTCTCAAATGAGCCAAAAGGAGCTACATCCACCTAGGTTTTTCATCACCCCCCACAATAAGGTATCACTGATGCTTTAGCAAGACACACAAACACAAAATTGAATCTAGTGAATCACAAGAATACCAAAAGGGAATATTAAAGATGCAAATTGTAGCATCTATTAAGCAAAAGGTAACCTTGCCTCTATTGATTCATTAAAAGATAGATTTTAAACTCTTTAGCTCAAGACATAACATGGCATATTACAATGATCCACTCAGAGAGATTATTATTCCATCCAAATATGGTACAAAATGAAAGAAATGTAGAACCCATATCACTTAATTGTCCAAAAACCCAGTAATTTAAAATTTGAGCTATCACATTCACTCTTCCTCTACTTCAGATCCATTTTCCCCAACATCCTACAACACAATCATTTCAGTAATTTTATAAACTTGAATAACCACAAATAAAATGAACTATGCACAACCAAATAAATAGTCTTAATTAACCATCTCCTGATCATCGGCTTCCTCCGACACTACACCATCCTTTTCCTGTAAATTATATACTAAAAATTTAGTAAGACATCAAATCTAAAATTTAGATTAAGCCAATCTAACTATTGAGTTAAAATATAGCAAACACAATAAGTAAATGAGACTAACTAATGCTTTAAGAATAAATCTAGGTAAGCATATTTTAAGATATGGAGACAACTCATATAATGCAATTGACATGCGTACCAAGTAGGATAGACAAATTATTTATGCCAGACAATATTGTAGCTTATGCCTGTAATCGAGGCACAAACACCCTTAAAATTTCAAATAAAAAATGGGCCATAGCCAGAAACATTAGTTCACCAGACAAAATGCAATGTAGAACTACTTCCATGCAAACATGGTGGACAACAAATACAATATCTTAAAATCAATGATAATTTGAGAGAACGAACGAAAAGGAGAAAAAAAAAACAAATACAAACTTCCATACAATTGATACATGGAAGAGCAATGTACATACCTTGTACACACTTATTCATGGAGAAATTTTACCAATCAATTGGTTATCCTACCAAACTGTATTCAAATGATTTGGAGAATACAACTAAGTAATCATAACAATTTAATGCATAATATCCATGTCATAAACCATCTGATATAGAGCTGTACAAACCCAGGGAATTTTTTTGATGAAAAAATCACTAACTAGAGAAAATAGAAATGTACCCGGTGAAAACCACACCCAAACCAAGAAACAAATACCAATCGACGAAAATGAACCATTCGAGACAGCCATTTAAGAAAAGCTATATTATTTGACATGAGCACAAACACCCTAAAAGAACCTACTCGAGTGAAGGAGAAACAAATGCATATCATAAAGGTGTTGAAGCATACTCATCTATTTTGCATTACAACCAAGATGAAAAAACTACAACATAGAATGACCTAAGCATACAATAGTAGTCAATTCAAATGCATTGGATTTGGTACCTCAGAAAAACCCCTTACTTCATGGTTGGCCTCTTTATGTCTCTTCTTGAACTCCTCTATGCCATCAAATGCATTAGATTTGGTACCTGGGCAGTACCCCTAGCTTCATGGTTGGCCTCTTTATAGCTCTTCCTAAACTCCTCCCTACCCTTAAAATAGTGTCAATAAGGAGACAAGGCAAATGTATGATTTTACTTCAATCAAACAAAACAAAAACTACTAAATATATAGAAACAAGGAAAAGATAGGCAATATATGAATAAGAAGAAAGTGATTTGTGGTCTCTTGGGAAAATTTGGATCTTTAACCTTCGTCTCCTTCATGGATTTTTCTTCTTCTCGCTTGATGTCTTACCCTTTGACCTCTTCATGCCTAAACAAAATTCACAAAAACCAAAATCAATGAACAAATTCAATGGAATGCATCAAATTGTGAGACTCTGCAAACATAACAAAGTTGTACATAGACAAAATCATCTCTAAAAATTCTCAAAATCTTTAATTAAGAGATGAAGTTTCTTACAAAAGCTAAACAAGAATAATGTTATAGTTTGTTGGTGATTTTCAAGATTCGTTTCAAAGTTTTTAACTTACCCAAGAAACCCCTCTATTATGTTTGATTTGGGGAGTTCATCAGACAAGCAATAGAGAAAAAAAAACATTTAACATTAAACTACATACCACAAATGCAACCAGTAAGCTTTCAATATGCTTAGATGGGTATACAATCAAGCTTTCAATGTGCTTAAATGGGAAAGTGGGATGATTGCATAAAATAAATTTAAGTTGAGACACCCAAATTTTAGGAATTGGGTTATATGTGTAGAGTTTCCAACTAGGTGGCAGCTATGGAAGGGTTTTTTGTCTAGATATTATAGCTCAAAAGGGTTTGGTTGACGTCTATGTTGGGCACATAAATTTGTGGGTAGAACTCCTGAAATAAATGTGGTGGGTAGAACTCGTAAAATAAATGTCGTAGCCTCAAACACTTGACATGAATTATTTGACATAACGCCTGGTTCGAAGTCTTCATAGATCAATATAACATTAAATATTAAAATCTAATATTCATCTAACAAACACAATTTCCATCATAGAAAGTTTAAAAACTCGGACAAACATTCGATCCACAGTAAAATCAATTGAAAATTCATCCATAGTGAAATGTTAAGGAATTAAACAGAGTTCCAGTCCACATCAGAACTCAAAAAAATAAAGAAGTTTATTTCTATTATTTCTTAAAAATAGAACCTAAAAGTTAGAATTACAGCTTCCATACACATAGTCTAATATAACATCACAAACTCCACTATTTATAGGAATCATTTGCTAAAAAAATAATTCTAGGGTATTACAAAATACCCTATAACAGAGCCATCATCGACCACAAGAACAATAATGCATTTTGAATTGACCCTTTTTATGTAGGGTAACGTGACAAAAACCTCCAAAACTATATGTTTTGCATGCTACAATTTCTCCCACACAACTATGAGATCCATTGTCAATTTCCAAAATGATCATCAATTATAATCAAAAGTGCTAAATTGACATTTTACAGTTTTTCATAAGACTTTACTACTTACCCAAGAAGAGAACCTCCAAAATTATTTATTGTGCATGCTACAGTTCATCACATACAACCTTGGAATTAATTGTTAAAGACAAAAATCAGCATCTATAATAAATTATGTGTAAACTAAAATTTCACTTTTCTTCGATAAGAGTTCACTACTTACCCAAGAGGAAAACCGCCAAAAATATGTGTTGAGTATGCTACAATTCTTATAATACAACCCTAAATCTCATTGCTAAAAGACAAAGATCAACAAATATATTGAGACATTGACTGTTGAAAACCTACTTTGTAAGAGGATGAGATAGAAACATAAATAAATTGAGTGTTCCCCCACCAAGATAACAATACACAAAAGATTCAAGGTCAGAAGGTCAAGGAATGCTAACTTATGAAATGGTTGTGGGTGTCATCTTACCCCTGTCAGTCACTACATTCCATGAGACAATATATCTTTTTTGGCATTCTGTTAAATAGATGCATGTACACATCACATCCCAGGAGAGGGCGTCTCTTTTCAAGCATTCTGTCAAACAAAACAAGAACTTCAACATGATCCACGAGATGGTGTTTCTCTTTTTGTATACAGTTTGTAGATCCAACGCCTTGTATACACTTCTTTATGTCACATATATGTCTTCTAAGGCAACAGGGGTGTCAACATTAACAAAAAAATAAGTTATTCACACTTAAGAAAAAATCAAATACCAGCAAGGAGACTACAATAAGAAATAAAAAGCGAGTACTAGGACTTAGAGATCAGAAACACAAAATAAAGCATTTCATTGCAATGGCAACCTCTGGCTCACTTGAAATGGTAGCCTGAGAGAAGAAACTCTTGCAGTGCACCATCTGCTCTCAATCTTTCCCCTAACCCTAGCCACTGATTTCACATTCAATACAGCTACAACACAAAGAAAATGCAAAAGAGGGGAAAATAATTTTAGGGTCACCTTAGAAAGCCTGGCCATCGATCTCCTTGAGATTTTAATGACTCAGATGAGTTCTGGATGCATAGAAGTTCTTTTCCAATCATCGTGCCTAGGAAGAAGCCCACGATCTGTGGTCTTTTGGAAAAAACCTATAAAAATCTTGAACAACAGTGCAAGCTTTAATTGAAAAATCTTCTAAAACCTATAGTGCTTTAATGGGCGACATTAGAACCCTAGAAAAAAGGATTTCTCATATAATGATTCAATGTCCGTCTCACTCTCCAATTTCATCTTTTCCCCAAATACATGGTAACTATCTCCTACTCGGGTAAACAAATTTCTCCCTCATTCTAAGAAAAAATCTGCAGATTTTTCATGAGAAGCAAAAGAATTCACCGCGATTCGTAACCGTCCCATTGTGAAGGTGGAATTAATACTGGAAAAATAATTTCCACCCCTCCTCTGCCTACAGTTCCACTTCTTGGCCTTACAAAAAATATTCATTTTCAAATCTTTCAGCTGCTTCAATGTCTTGCGCAATTATTTATAGCACATTTTCTACAGCCAAAAAAAGTGTTGAAGGTACTAGGCTTTACTGCTCGTAAAGGAAACACACCTCTTCCTAAGTGCAGAAACTGTGATCCTAAATCTATAGTGCTTTAATGGGAAATTTCAGAGAATATACAAGAGTAGATCACTAAAACTAGCTTGCAATCTACATTACCACTTTTCTGAAAATAGATTTTCTCGAAACAGGGCGTGAGACAGGTTTTCTGAAAATAGGGCGTGAGACAATTAATCATGTGTACGGTACCGAGTTCACTTGGGAGGAAAAGCCTATCGGCTTAATTATGATTTGTCCACTTCATTCTATTAGTTGTGTGTTCTCTCCATTTGCATTCATTGTTATTTGCATAATTCTTGTTTTTTTGACACTCCATTCCCTCAATTATCCACTTGCATTTTTAGGAAATACCTAAGTAAATTGATTCAATGCTTTGTACTTCTTCTTTTTTCAATGATTTGATTAATATTATAATTATTCTAAAACATTTTTTTAATTTATTTTTTAGTTTTCAGTTAGTTTTTTAATATCTTGTTATTAATTACTAATATTAAAAGAAAATAACAATATGAATTCAATATTGTTTCAAAAAATTACAATAGGGGAGAGGACCCAGTAGTCGTACACCCTAACTTCGGGCTTATCAAACCCTAACTTAACGATGATAAAATTGTCCAAAAATCTTATGATGTCTTTATCAACTAGTTAATTGCTTATAACTAAGGTTTTGGGTCGTGATTATCATATTTGATATAGTTTTAATTTGTTGAAGCAAAAAGTGTTAAAAATATCAGTTTTCTAACCCCCTACCTATCGCAGTCAATTAACACCCCCCATCTTTGGTTGAAAATGTCCCAATAATTGAACATGTTGATATGTTAAATTTCAAAATGGAATATATATATGAACAAGTAATATTTATTAATTATGCTAGACAACATTAATAATTATATAAATGTATTCTTTATTTATTTTCTCATTATCTATTTAATTTACACATCTTATTTTATTTTTAATCATTTAAAACCTAAAATTACATTGCAATGTACCTATTTTACATGCCACTTAACCTAACCCTAAAACAAAAAGTGTCATTTGTCGGTCGAACCCAAGTTGTTCTCCTACACATTGTCGTCGAACCCTAATGCCATCTGTTGCCAAAAAACAAATGTGTTTTGCGAAGGCCAGTTCTCTTCTAGAAGACGCCGACAAGTGCCCCGACAGTTGCCGAGCAGGGAAGACGTCGCCTATGCCATGGTTTCGGGTGTTTGTCAAGTAGAATATGGAGCAGAAGAAGTGGAGGCGGAAGATTCGAGCAGAACAGAAGAATGAAACCTTGCAAATGTGTCTGTCGACATAAGAACACTCTGTCATTTGCTAATCTTCGGGTAGAGGTAAGGTCAAGTCTATTTGACCTTACGGGGCGATGACCCATCTATTTATTTGATTTTCCCTTTTACATATGTTTGATTTTTGTGTTATTGTTGCTGCTGCTGCTGTATGTTAGGTGTTTTGGATTTAAAAATGGTCTGAACGTCATGTTTTGTGTTTTATTCCTTGCTTCAAAATGTATGTAGTGTGAGATAGTTTGATTCTTCTCAATGTTTGATAGTTTGAACACTCTGT